>JAVTVY010051581.1:0-27511 GCA_036873755.1 Hanleya hanleyi | reverse complement strand
GTGGTCCACCACGCGAAATCCTCGGTTAGTGCCACTCGCACTGGCCTGGCTTTGCAGCACGTTCAAGTACAAGGCTTTGTCGATGTTGGGATCGCGCCGGTTCACTCCTTTGCAGCTAAACTTATTTTCGTCTCCCCCGTAACAGTAATACGTCTTGGAGGAGAGCGCAATCATAGCATCCCCACTCCACTCCAGCTTGAAGAGCCCGGGCGTACGCTTATCATACTGGTAATGGTCACGTCGAGGTAACCACTGGTCCCGTTCCACCTCATACTGGGCCCGTAACTCCGGTTTCACCAGGGACTCCCAATCCGCATTAGAGACGGCCATGTAGGCCGAGTCCGTATCCATCTCCATGAGTTGCCAGTCTGATGGATTAAAATACACACTCATGAAATCATAGAGAAACTGCAGCATCCTCAGCTTGGCCACCTGGTATACCATACATCCAATCTGCAGGGGTAGGTTGTACCGGATAGTCTTCTTGGATAAAGTGATTTCACACGTGTCGTCATCGATGACCTCCACGGACCGAAACAGAGGAGAATTCACTTTTTTGCGGGCTTGGGCAGTAGTACAAATGTTCACGTTCACGTGCTTATCCTGGTTCGTGACCGTTTTCCCATAATAGCCATTGCCCGTCAATTTCCACGATTCACCGATGATGGCCTTACTCGGGTCTTGATCACCTTGACGACGGGCAGACGTCACAATGTCGGCATTCTCCGCAAAACAGGCGTGGGGTACGTACTGTATCACTTGGTATATTTTCGTAATTTCCAGACCGTGGCTCATGTACCACTGCAGCAGCGGAGTGCCCAGCAAGATTTTCTCTGCCCACATACTACCAATCAACATGCGTCGAGGTCGAGGCAAACACTCGTGTTGCTCCGCATAGGCCCCCATGGTGTCTCCAATATCATCTCGACCCACCAGCGTTTTCTTAAAGATGGGAGGGCACTGGGCGAAGAGAGGCTTGAGAGTGTCGGGAACATGCAAATCACATTCGACAAAGCCGTAGAGGTCCCCCGAACGAATGGCGTCGAACATCTGTGGTAGACTCAGGAGTCGGCGACGACTCAACGGGTACTCGCGCTCTTTTAGGAAACGCCGTAAATGAGGCAGGGTCTGGCACATGGTGTGAAATTCACACTCCCACATTTCAATCAGATGGTAACCTCTCTCTTTCACATAATCACCGTTCTCCACCACTTCTTCCCGTAATTCTTCCGGTGTTTTTCCACGTCGGTCGTTGAAACGTCCAGCGCTGAAATGGCATCCGTGGCCATGCCAATAGCAACCGTAAAATTGGAATACGGTCGGTGTCCTACCCACCAGGGCAAACCCATCGACGGGGAGTCGACGATCTCCTATGCGCTTCTCTGTGGCGTTGGTCTGATGGCGTATAGTAACTCCCCGTCGATAAGCTTCCCAATCCAACCACTGGTCAGCCAGATGCTTGTAAGAAGCGCGTTGCGGTGTAAAATGCCGACCTTCCGCCAACCAACGTGTATAATGTCCACTGGGCATAGGTTGGGCCAGAGACCACAGGTACAAGGCATTGGCATCGAAACCGATGATCTTAGCACAGGGTTTTCCACCGGGGAGAGTAGTGACGTCCTTCTCGTGATAACGGTGGAAAATAAGACTCGGTCCACCCACAATGTTCTGCTTTAGACAATCATGCATGTCCGCATCTTTTTGCTGTATCAGCGAGAAGTACGTAGAACACGCTTGAAAAAGATGGCGAAGCGCCAGACCCGGTAAACTCAAGCACTCCTTGAAGATGTCGACGTGCATCTCACGACGAAACAGTTGAACCATTTTCTCAGCCGCTTCCAGGAAAGGAACCACATCTAGGTTATTATACCATATCAGGAAATCTCGCAAGGTCTGCATGTGTTGGTCGTCCCATACCTGCTCTAGTTCCCGGTACGTGTCTTCCGGACATTCCACTTGCTTCAAATCGTCAAAGAAGGCGTCCCGGGGTGGCAACTGTGTTTCCTGCAAACGGTCGAGCGTCGATATATACGTGTAAGGGAACCTCCCTTTCGTTTGTGCACAGTCATACGCCTTCACCCACTGATCATAACTATAATTAGGAGCTAAGTAGTTTCGTACATCCAGGAAACGGAGTGATGTGGTAGTGAGGGCCATATGATTATTGATCTTCTTGATGACGGACTTGATGGTATTCGCCTGGGCCAAGTAAGGGTAGAGAAATTCCTTCACCATGTTCAAATCATATCGCCCCGAATTGAAACCCAGCACCGGTAACTGGCCTAGGTATTGTAGGAAGCGCGCTTTCAATTTCTCCGCATACGGTTTGGGTAAAGGCACATCCTGCGACTGCATGGGCTCCGACTGCGACTCCGACTCCGACTCCGACTCTTCATCATCACTAAACGATACACCCGGTATAGGAATCCGATCGTCCAGTTGGTCCAGTACGTCCTGGAACTTGGACACCAACAATTCCGTACTGGCCGCACTGACTTCCTCTAAATACTCCATCATGCGGGTGATCAACTCATGGGAATCCCCGGTAGACACGGAACAGATCGGTGCAGCGTCATAGCCAGGTACGTTGCTGGAAATACTGACACTGAGGGGAATATGGCGCTGCGTCCACTGTGTTTTCGCTGAAAACAGGTCCATGGGCTCCAACAAGGCCTCAAAATCATAACACGCCCGGTAGGGAAAATAACGGTCCGCCTCCGGTATGATGAGACCCTCATCGGCCAGTTCCTCGAAAATAGTAGGCGTATTATGATACACACCACCAGGATATACTCGCTTCACACTGTTGTCACAACTCTTCTCGTGTCGATGTAAGTCGGTGGAACGGTGAAACACCCGATGGCATTGGGCGCAACTGTAAGACTGAGCGTACTGGCTCATATTGTAGATCAGCGAAAAATGACTCACGCCATTGTAGTCGAAAACATTGACTTTCATTGTAGAAGCATACCGTTCTGTTGAACGACGAACCAATTCAGCCACAAATGTATCCTCCTCGCATCGTAATCGGTATACAAAGATATTGATGTTGAACAGTGTTTCCACGTCATCCAAATTCTTGAAAGGGACTCCACGGAAGTGCCGCTCATCCAAGTCTTGCTGCTCTAAGTACTGTTCCCAATAGTCATTGGCCACTTTGTCACAAGCCTTGGGATTACACTCGTCCACATGCACGGCCAAACACCGAAACAGACATTTCCGGTCTTTGTAGGGCCCATGTACCCCTACCGTTAATGCATACAGTCCGGGTCGATGAAGCAGCCAAGGAGGGAGTAGTACAGGAGCACCGATAGGATGATCTCTCATTTTCGTGACGAAAAATGTGACGTTGGTCACCATTTCCACAAGCCATTTGGTATTGGGGCGTTGCAACCGGGCCCATTCCAATGGATCCAACGTAGTCAATTGGTGGAGGAGTGGCTCCAGGGAAATGGCATCCGTCACCGTGAACGGCTGGTCAAACACATAGGTATTATTGCTGGGATAATAATACCGCACCTGGTCCGTCTCCTTGTGCCGTAAAATGTACCCGAATGTCATATTCAACTTGAACGCTGTGACCTGGTCTGTGAAAATGTTCTCAGCGTAGGTAGACAGATAGGTGAGGTCCTGCAGTCGAAAGTTATACAAGTCCAATAGACGACGGTCACGGTGAAAACAATGGCGTATGGTAGCCCAGTGTCGTTGATAAATCTCCCTCACACGCTCGTCTTCAGGCAAGACTTCAACCGGAGGTGCTGCTGGGTCCCATGGAAAATCTTCTCCACGTCTCATGCTTTCTCTCCTCCTCTCGTCCAAACACGCAGGCAGGCTGGTCAGGCAGGCTGGTCAGGCAGGCAGGCAGGCAGGCTGGTCAGGCTGGTCAGGCAGGCAGTCAGGCTGGACTGGCAGGTCAGGCAGGCAGGCAGGCTGGTCAGGCAGGCAGGCAGGCAGGCTGGTCAGGCAGGTCAGGTAAGTCAGAGAGCTCCGCAAGGTAGTGCAATGAATACACCCAATCTACTAAAATCACCTCTTTTTATACGTTTTTCTCATGCCGCCATCTTGTACACCGCCATCTTGTACAACATGGCCGACAATGCCGCCATCTTGTACACCGCCATCTTGTACAACATGGCCGACAATGACGCCAGCGGCATCTTGTACACCGCCATCTTGTACAACATGGCCGCCAATGCCGCCATCTTGTACACCGCCATCTTGTACAACATGGCCGACAATGCCGCCATCTTGTACACCGCCATCTTGTACAACATGGCCGACAATGACGCCATCTTGTACACCGCCATCTTGTACAACATGGCCACCAATCCCGCCATCTTGTACACCGCCATCTTGTACAACATGGCCGCCAATGCCGCCATCTTGTACACCGCCATCTTGTACAACATGGCCGCCAATGCCGCCATCTTGTACACCGCCATCTTGTATTACAACATGGCCGCCAATGCCGCCATCTTGTACACCGCCATCTTGTATTACAACATGGCCGCCAATGCCGCCATCTTGTACACCGCCATCTTGTATTACAACATGGCCGCCAATGCCACCACCTTGTACATCGCCATCTTGTATTACAACATGGCCGCCAATGCCGCCATCTTGTACACCGCCATCTTGTATTACAACATGGCCGCCAATGCCGCCATCTTAAACACCGCCATCTTGTATTACAACATGGCCGCCAATACCGCCATCTTGTACACCGCCATCTTGTATTACAACATGGCCGCCAAGCCGCCATCTTGGTCCCACACTTGACCTCTCCTCCCGCCACGTGACCGCCACAAATGACCTCTACATCCGGGTGAAATGTTACTCCATTTACGCAATGACTACTACTAGGGGGTCACAACAAGCTGATTATCAATAGGGGATTTTAATTATAACAGGCAAGAAATCATTTCCAAGTAAACGGTGACACTGCGATTGTCTGAACCGTCAGATATCATCCATTCACTTCAGATTATGGCCTAGATTTAGACATTAAATTAATAGATACGGACAACCAAGATGCAAGTAAAGTTCATAAAACAAACACATTCATCAAGCTATAGTTTATTGCAGATTTTATTGTGTTTAGATCCGTACACTTCTGAGGGGTCAATTCATGAATAGCTTTGAAGTCAAACAGCAAAATTTTACCAAGAACTCAAACAACTTATAAAACGAAATTTTAGAAAGTCAGATTCCTCATATTTAGACATGCATCCCCCCTTCCCCCCCCCCCCTTCCTATATATTTTTGTACTATGAGTTCGTACAAATGTTTAACAAAATTGAAATATTGACAAAAACAAATTTGGGGCATTTCTCTATTATTATTCATTATTTTCTATAATTCGGCATGATAAAACAATAGCTACGGTACCGGTAGTATACATCCTATACGTTAACAACTATTACGTAGTCATAAATAAATAAATATTTTGATCCATACGATAGAATAGAATAGATGTTTATTTGCTAATTAGAACCTACATGAATGAAAAAAAAACAACACCTACATGAGGCGAACAATCAATAATGTAACATACACTTGCGCAATTCAATGGAATTCTTTATTAGCACAGATATGCTGAGATGAATTATGCATGTCAAAATAGTGCCCTGTTGAAGAGAAAGTAATTCATGGCAAAACCCAAGATATCTATTACAATATTTTACTAAATTATACAAATCTTGTTGAAAGTATCTTAAAATATTTCAGTGTGTTACACATTTGTAGTTATAATACAAAAAAAAAAAAAAAGGGGGAGGGGGAGTGGGGAATGTCCACAGAGGGAAATGTTTGAAGGAGGAAATATCTAGGGAAATGTCTACAGGGGTAAATATCCTCAAGGTGGAATGTCCTGGCTTCATAAGCTATCAAGCTTGTTTTTCATTTGTTTACAATAATTTGATTATATGTAACTATAAACATCGCAATATTTCTGTCCATTATATAATAATATCTCTCTTCGAACAGTTTGGCATTCTTAATTTTTCATTCAAGGATAAAATTAAAATAATTCTATCAGTTTCATTCCTCAAATTAATTTATAATGAAGAAGCATCCCAATATTTTGTGGTTTATATATTCGATCAACATACTTTATCCCAGATCCGATCCAGAGTATCAATTCTGATCGACTGTATTTGATTATACTGAAAATAATTCATATTTTCGGACCTTGAAATGTGTGAAACATATACTTTTTGGTATAGGCAGTCTGCTATGTCAGATAAAGAACAATACGTTTCCCGATTGATCAAATATTCAACGCATCATCCACAACCACAGCAATTCCAAACTTTTGGGTTGCCAGTATTTCATCAGAAATCACCAAGCCACAAACGACCAGGAAAATGAAAAGAACTCGCACTAGGCTGCGCCTATATGTATATAATTTTCAATGTCCCTTCTAAGCTTCCGTAATATAACAGTGACTATATATGGTTTGCGAAAAAAAAAAATGATACGAAAAAGGCAAAGTCAGAAGCGAACAAAAGAAGTATACTTCGTTCGTTTCTAGGCTTTGCCTATTTCATATTAACCACTTCATAAAAAGAAAGCCTTGTGTCATGTTATACTGCGTGCCCAGGGCATAAAACTGAATACCGAGGTAATCCCCCATTCAGCCCAAACCATGACAGGGGGAGGGGGGCAGAGAGAGAGGGTGTATTTCGTTTGACTACTGCATTACAACAACAAGCATGTTTAATTAGAGTAATGGAAATGAAGACTTGTCAAGTGACTGATGCAAGAAATTCCACATGCAGGCTAGTGTCTGTAGAGGGTTCAATTTTCGATTCGAACAGCATTTGTTAGCGAGGGTGACAGCAGGCAGTGACAGTGCGTTGCTTAATTTCGCATCTTATTTTGTTACTCAGCATCAGGTTCCTTCCTGTTTGCAAACCTTTTAATCAAACTACATTGCATCTGGTCATCTACTGAATTTGATAAACCGCTCCAATCTTTCCACCGCTTTGCGACCTGGTTGTCGTAAAATGATTGCTGCAAACTGACAACATGGTACGCCTTACGACATACGGAAACAACAACAACAACAACAACACATGTTACGACGCAATGATCAGATGATCATGATGATGCGCCCGTGTTTCTGATCCAAAACCGCTCCAGGTTAGCGAATGAGTGTTATATTCCAATATCATTTACGCCTTTCAGTGTTAATACCGGTACGTGAAATTCTAAGTCGGAAGGATGAACTTGAACTGCATGGATGGATGGATGTACTTGGGCACTCCATCGCACCGCGATGGGCACAGGTCGTGCGAACACGCCGTGCAACCCGTTTCCCCCAACCCGCCCTACACATGATCCCTCTTAACAGTGTCACATAGACACTGTTTAATCCCCACATTCTTATTAAACAATATACCTTCTCTTAATTCCCATAACTACAGAAGTATCACATAATATTTGCATGATGATGGGACCGGCGCCGCTAGCCCTAGACTGGATGAGTCTCTATTTCATATGTACTATTTAATAATAATAAAATGATCTTGAATAAATATATACGTTTGATAAATAATTAGAATGAAAAAAAAAATGAAAAAATTATTTTTAAAATAGAGACTGGACGATTTGATGGGTTTCGTCGTGTAAAGATTCCATCTGGAGGCGTGGTTAGTCTGGACGATTGACATGTTTTTACCTTCGGTCGCAACATTTGTATCAATTTCATTCTAACGCCATACTGTGACGTCTCGGCAGTAACGTCATTCCCATTGTTGAGGTCATGGTAGTAATGTCATTCTCATTGTTGACGTCACATGAACGCATTGCTTCCAGCGTGCGTATATGAACGAACCAATCAAATCCTTTGAGTTGGGGGGCGGGGTCAGAATACGGAGTTTTCATTGGTGACAAAAAATGCACAGTATATTGTGCATTTTTTCTTGCAAAGTTAGCTCCCTTGTGACGTTCCGTCCAGTCCCTGTTTCAAGCATTTCTTAATAGGCAGAGTTACTTCCTCTTGTTTCCCGTTTAAAATACATTACGAAACAGGGGCTGGATCCAGTCTACGCTAGCCCAGGAATGGCTGTAGTCTCGAGTGGCTGTGTAAACAGCCACTCCCACCTACACAGCAAAGGTTCTATAGCTACGGCGCCGCCTATTCCGCGGAATCACAACAACAACAACAATGCCGGAATCGCTTAGATTTGATTTTGACGGAAAAGATAATCAACAGATGATCTTAATATGTAGTAGGCAAAGCCTAAAAGTGAGCGCAGGATATGTGCAACTATACCCATAATGGACAGCTATAACTTTTGTTGTTGTTATTGTTTATCTGTTAATCCACTCCTTAACTCGATGAGTATATTTTTACTGGTGCTACAAGATAAAATCACATGGTGCTATTTTCCCACAATGCTGTTTGTTATCTTATGCTTGTAAGATGGGACACCATTGTGGGAGAGAGACACGGGTACCCGGCTATAGAAATTCCAGGGTTTCCATGGAAAAAAAAAAGGACCCTATAAACATCCTGGAGTATTCGGACAGTTTTCCAGGGTTTTTCCATTCTCTAAATCCAGGGTATAAAAATTTGTTTTGAGAAAGGCAGGATATGGTAGTCCAGGGTTTCCATGGACGAGGATGGACACACTGTCCAGGGTTTCCATGGATGTCATGAGGATGGACACATTATCCAGGGTGTCCATGGACAAGGAGGGACAAATTGTCCAGCGTTTTCACAGACGAGGATGGAGACAGTCCAGGGTTTGATGGACGAGGATGGACACTGTCCAGGGATTCCATGTGTAGGGTTTCCATGTTTCCTGCAGTATTGCTGCAGATCAACTCGTTTTGACAACTGATCCATGTAACCGCATATATATCTGGATTTCTGAGTCCATATATGCAGGCACTAGATCCCATCATGAGACATAAGAATAATCATTTTGAATATTAAACATCTGCATGAAATGAATAATTGCTATGATTATATGGATCAATATATGTTAGGCCACATTCTAGTTTAATTTATTGGTGTTAAATTGTTAATAGTTTTTTTTCAATGCCATTTTTGTGGATGTAAATGTTACTACCGGTACCCTTGAATATATTCATTGTCAGCTTATTAAAGGTGAACTGAAAAGCTTTCCAATGTTCTGTTAAAATGTCATAAAACAAGAACTTCTATAGTTGTTACAATTATGTGTGGTAATAGTTCTGTGGGTTATTGTTTTATTTTGGGTATATGAGAAGTCAAAACTTATACCGAGAGCCAGAACTTTTAAAAACGTCATCGCTTGCCTCCCGTTGTTTTTGGAACGTCCATGACGTTATAGTGGTCCTCGTTCATTCATCCGACGTAGCATGACGTCACATTTGAATAAAACTTGAATGAAGGGGACCACTATAACATCATAACGTTCTACAAACCAAGAGAGACAAGCGATGCAAGTTTTCAAGACGGATTTATAACAGGATAACTTAAATATTGTTATTAGTACAATTTTGCAAACTATATGGCAGATTTCATTATAATAGGGGCCAAATTGTCCCACTCAAAAGCAAAAAAAAAAATTCAACAATGTTACAAGATAATTGAGTTTTCAAATGACTACAGATCTTAACATTCTAAATCAAATAATAATGGGATAACTTATACCCCAAAATCAAATATCTCAGGACTTTTGTCCAACCTGGTCAATTTAGCTCAATATTAACATGGCAGAACAACTCACTCACTTCTTGCCAGTTAAACTATGAAAAGTTAAAAACTTTTGAACATAGTTACAAACTGGAATGCATTATAAGACCTATAATATTTAAATAGATGATTTGGAGTCATAAAGCATAAATTTGAGATGAAAACGAAGTGCACAATGCTTCATTGAGTGGTGGACAGACACCGGTTTTCGAACTTTTTTTTCTCTGTTTGCAACAAGTATAATTTTGACCACCAAGCTAAAGATATTGATTTGCCTAGATTTGTATTCCATAAATTCAATCAGGTTTCACCTATTTGCCGATTCGTTAAGATTTTAGAAGAAAGTTATTGTTGTGTCTAATGTTACATGTGGACAGACATTGTGTAACATTAGCAACATTAATTTCCTAAAATTAAATATATGTTAATGATTATCATCATTATCTGCTTTCCAAAGTTTATATCTAAATGTAAATACACAAATAAGCCTAAACAATTCAGTGCTGACATCTTGATTTAAATATTACTATGAGAAAATTTCCTTCTTTTGGTTAAAATTGTGTTGCTAATGTTACATGTGGACAGACATGCTTGTGTAAGTGACAACAATTAACAACTGTTCAATAGATTTATGGGACACAATGGCCAACTTTAATATGTTAAAATGATAACTCTGAAGATATATTGATGATCCATTATTTTCTTTATGTCCCAGATGATTCGGTAGTGCAACAAATGGACATTAAAGTATGTTGCTAATGTTACAGGTGGACAGACATTTTGAAACGTTAGCAACATAGAATCATTTTAAAAAGAAAATATTTCTCGCATAGAACAGAATCAGCTATCAAGGCTGTGGTTTCTTGAAGGAAAACAAGCAGGAAACTCATCTCATCTGCATATTTACTGAATTGTAGCAATTTATATAGAAATTTTAGTGAAAATCGGTGTTACAGGACAGACATGGTGGACAGACATTTGTCTTCATTTGCTTTTATTTCATCAAAAGCAACTGATTTTGCTGATAGCTTTACCTTGATAATTATCACAGTTTCATCTATTTGTTCTTTTCATTATCAATTTAGTAAACTGATTATGCAAGTACATTATTTTTGGCATTCTCCATTTGTTGCTAACGTTACATGTGGACAGACAAATGTAACATTAGCAATAAAACGTCTGTCCACATCCCGCAGGCACGTTTTCAACTGATATTTGGCAGGAAAATAAAATAATCCAAATTAAAAGTGTTTTTATCACAATGTAGATGGTCTGTCAGGTTTTACTGACCCAAATAATCTATTAACATTTTTAATAGATAAAAATTATAATTGGTAGTGTTGCTAATGTTTCAATGTTGCTAATGTTTCACATTGTGGACAGACAAGAGCAAAAAAGATTCTTGAAGCTTCAGTTGAAATTTTCAATGCTCGCAGCTGTTTTAGAAGTTGAACTGTTATATTAGAAACCAAGAATTGGGATAAAAGGCTCTCTAAAGGTTCCGATATTTAAACTGGAGAATAATTGTGATGTTGCTAATGTTACACAAAGTTGGACAGACATTTGCAAGGCGAAACATTAGCGACATTCTGTATGCTGATTTCAGTTGAAATTCAAAATATTTTATCTACATACGGACATCAAATTAGCCACAACAGTGGACAATTTTATAACAAAATCATTCAATCATATTATGGTTCAACCATAATATGTTCTGTTTTAGAACACATTTTCATATATTTTTGATGTTGCTAATGTTACATCGAATGTGGACAGACACAAGTGATATTAGTTAGTGACCAAACATTTTAATCTTCTGGCTTTCCTGTAAATTATGGTTACCAGTGGTCTACTTAAGATCAAACTTCAACACTGTAGCTTTATTATGGGATGCTTCAGTGGAAAAAATAATACAGTTTTCTTTTGTTCTATGCGTAACTAATTCACCCTCCAAAACTGGTGGGATTTTTGTCTGTCCTAAAACACAGGTTTTAAAAATTTAATTTCCATTATATTCTCAAATTGGTCACATATCTCAGTGTTATTATATGTGCTATATCTACTACCCATAAGCTAAAATTTGACATATACTCAGCTTTATTCTTGAAGTTCTTCAATCGTCTGAGTTGTATAAAAGAAAACACAGCAATTGGTACCCATTACAATGAAATCTGCCATATTTGCCCCAAAAACGTATAAAAGTTATGTCACATAAGACAAGATGTATATAAGCAACAATTTAGATAAAATTAAAAGCTTTGCAGTTCACCTTTAATGTAATACTGAAAGACACTATATTAAATTATCAGGAATTCCACAGAGTATATACAATTATCAAAGTTCTGCAATATGAGCACAAGTCTTTGCAGCAGACCTGTGCAGAAGCCCTTCTGAATCACTTTGAATAGGATTAAGTTGTGAATGTCTCAGAACATTACATTGATAACAGAACATTGTGTACTGCTTATTATTGAGTGTAATGAATAAGTTTCCAGAGAAACTCTTAGACTAGAATACTACTGTGCGATCTAAGTCTTTTATATTCCAAATCATTACGACTGGAACATTCTACATTATGTGGAGTGTAAATTAGTAAAACCTGGTAATGTGGTTTTTAATAATGTGGTCATTCTGGTGATGAAAAATACTGTAACCAATTTGTATATAACTAAATTGTACCTGTATGAACCATATAGGCAGGGTTGAAGATGACTCGTATTTGAAATTTTGCTTTAAAATTTGAGCAGTGTGCCAAATTAACATACCCCTGTCCGAGATTACTAAAATTGGTACTAGTAATGAAAAAGATTATGCAAGTCACTGCTGAAATGAAATTATAACGTCCCTTGTTATAAAGTCCAATTTCCATGCTGAATTCTCCATATTCCATGGTGTCCATGGACATCATCCATGGATTTCCATGGTGTCCATGGAGATCGTCTATGGATTGTGAATTTGTCCATGCTGTCCAGAATATTGTGATCATGGACATTATCCATGGTTTCCAGCATAATTCCAGGGATTCCAGCCTAATTCCATGGATTTGTAGTCAACCCTGGATATAAACCCTGGAATTTTTATAGCCGGGAAATCTCGACTGTGTTTGGTAAAATATAGCGATGGACACGACCCTCAGAACCACGAGCCAGAAGTTTTTGGGCTAGGGCGACCCCCACCGACTCTCGATTTAAGTATCGGTCAATCAGGTCTAATAATAATTATTTCAAACCAATTTTTCTGACCAACTGCATTAGCCTCTGCTTTACTTGTCCAACTATAAGCCAATAAGCAGATAAATAAGTGGTGTGGGAAAGTTGTGGTAGGCCTTAATATGATTCTTTCATGTGGAAACTATGATGTGGAGTTTCATCACATAATGAATATTATTCAAATATTATATTTATTAAATACAAGAAATATATTATATACATGTATTATAATAAAGTAAAAACAATTTTTTTTTTCTTTTTGATTATATATTATTATTTATTTTATTATATTTAAATATATATTATTATATTTATTATATAGAATTCTCATATTTATGAGTTTCACATCATAGTTTTTGAAACTATGATGTGGAAACTATGATATGGACTGGGGGAAAATAACTTCTTCTATGATGTCTGCTACATAATCGCAACTATTAATTTATGTGAGATCTATATTCAACTGGATATTGACAAAACACAAGAGCTGGACAAAATAAAGCCCAACCAATATGATGAATAAAAATTCTAGAAAATGCCCACAGTTGTACTATTCATTTTACAATATACGGCACTGAATGTAAAGAAATTACATTCCTGTTAAATATCCCCTGTCAAGGTTCAGTATTCTTTCTTGTCTAAGCAGGTATCGGTATGTGGCTAGCTGTAATAGATCAGATAATTTCAAATATAATCAAATATGATGAATATAGAAAGTTGGTGTTTGGTGGAGTCTAATAATCACTGATGAAGAGGGAGCTCAGGACTTAAGGTTTTTCTGCACTGGTATAAGAGTAGAGTTAAGTGATGGGCATCTAGACTGATAACATTAATTGTTATTATTTGTCAGAAATTAACCATTGACCAATATGATTCCTGTCCAATAAAAGATTTATGGTCTCTGTTTTTGGTTTATCAGCAGAATATTCATGTACACTGATGCAGGCTTCAGAAAGGTGGGTGTTCAGGTTGGATTTTGTCCCTTTTAGCCATACACAAATGTTGTGCTGCAGGATTTTAGTTGCAGCATGTATTTCACAAGCTGTTGTCCAAGCACCCATTACCTAGCACCATGTTCTTCCTGTAACCTTGTTGGGATTGGGAATGTTTATCATGATGAAGCAACACATCATTTTGTGAGTCCCGCCAGTTGTCAAAAACAAATCTACAGTACCTATGCCGTGAAATATCACCATGGAGAGCTGAGCTAATACAGTGAAAAAAAAGCAATTTCCATCTCCTGGAACATCTAAAACTTGGCCGGATTGTTGCACAAAAGTGCAAGCAGCTGTTGCGTTCACACTTTCTGATGTAGAAACCTTGGCATAATTGTGTTCCTTTTCCAACAGTGCAGAGTGGATGGAACAAATTTCTCTCCTTGTAATCATTGTATGTGATTCTTTAACACATTTGATTTGGAATAACTGTGTTCATTCATATTGTAAGATTTTTTTTCTCTCTGTTTTTTGTAGCTTCAATATATATATGTAAAAAAACAAATTCAAATATTCTACTGAAAGCTCAATATTATTTCATAACCTTATTCATTGAGTTAATAGCATTTTAATAAGGCTATGTTAATAATTTCTCAAGTCACACCAGGGGACATAATGTAACACTGGTTGATAAAGTTACCTCCCCTCAACTATAACCATACCAGTCAAAAGAAAACTTTCAAGTGTAAACTTTTTAGAGACCGATTTGGTTGTGTTTTGTTATGAAAAAGAGGTGTTTGTGTCATAGAATTACTTTCTGGGAGATATTGAATAGTATGTCGGTAGTTTATATATATAGATTTCTGACATATCTATGCCTGAAACACGGCTATTCATAAAAGCTTAAATTCTCAATACCAGTGACGTGCATATTCATGAGATGGTAATGACGTAGATTATCGCTACCGCAAAACAGGGGGGAGATATTTATGAATATTGTCCAACAGAAAAATCTATTTAGAGTTTTAAAAATACGGATATAATCTACAATCTATAATCAAGATTCATAAAAAAGAGATATGTATAGCTGCCTTGTTCAAAGCTGGATTTTCAACAATCTGATATCTAGATCAAACTTCCGATATATTGGAAATCCAGCATTCTGCATGCGGATATGAGAAAGTGATCATTCTCCTATAACATTGAATTTCCAGCAATATTTATCGATAGAATGCTGGATTCCCATCATTCTCATTTGCACTAGACACTTCTCTCAGAATCATGAAATTCCACTAACAGTAAGCGACATACATGTATGTAACTGTTTTGCTGAATTTTCCAACATCGACAAGATTTTCCAACATCGACACAGTATATTAGAAATCCAGCATTCTGCTTGTAGATGTGAGAACATGCTTCTTCTCCTGTAATACTGGATTTCCAATATTCTAACAGAAAGTGGTATACATGTAAACAGCTGTTTTGCTGGATTTCCAACATTCCGTTATTGACGGGATGTTCAATATCCCGGTACATTAGAAATCCAGCATTCTGCTTGTAGATGTGAGAAAATGCCCCTCCTGTAATACTGGATTTCCAATATTCTAACAGAAAGTGATATACATGTAAACAGCTGTTTTGATGGATTTCCAACATTCCGTTATTCAGCATTCTGCTTGTCGATGTAGGAAAATGCTCACCCTGTATAAGAATGTTGGATTTCCAGTATTTTGTCAAAAGAGCTACATTTGGCTGTAAGAAAATGTCCATTCTGTATGGGAATGTTGGATTTCTAGTATTTTGTCAAAAACAGCTACAGGTGGCTTTAAGAAAATGCCCATCCTGCTTGGGAATGCTGGATTTCTCGTATTTAGTCAAAAGAGCTAGACATGGCCGTTAGAAGATGATCATCCTGTATAGGAATGTTGGATTTCTAGTATTTTGTCAAAAAACAGCTACAGGTGGCTGGCGGACAGAAAGCTAGATTTGCAGCATCCTTATTCCAGGAAGATGTTAGATGTTAGGTACAAGTAGCTAATCAGGCGGCTTGGATTTTCATCATTCTGGATTTAACAATATGTTCCTTTTCCCAAATTATTGCATTTCCGTCATTTTCAGATACATGTATGTGCCAAGACTTGTTTCTTATCAGTATCAAATGCATAAGGAGAAGTTATCTCAGTAAAATGATAGATTTCCAGTATCCTTAAACTGGATATACTTGTACTGCAGCGTTGGGCATCTATATAATAATATGGAGAAACCTTTGAATACTGAACTTCCTTCATTGTGGTGAGCAATCAGTGCAAAATAACTGTATATGTCAAACCAATGGGCACAAAGTAGAGTGTGCCAGTTGTGAATAGACACTGTTAGGAATTTAGGTTCATACTCCATGTAAGAATCATGAGACAATGCATACAATAGCCAAGTCTGGAGAGAACAATATGTCTAGACTTGAGCCTTTTCAGCGGCACAAAGAGTCCGACAATAGCTCTCTACATGAAGTATCTACTGGAATTTACAACGTCAACACTGATATATACAGTGGCCTAAACTTACCTTTTTGGAGTCCAAATCTCAATGAAGAGGTAACTTTGCCTGACAGCTGTCAATCAACGAGCAGACGACGCCCTTGTTTCCGGGTCTGTTGTTTTTTCAATAACAATATATTTTTCGTTCCAACTTTATTGGTGGTTCTTATATTTTTGAAGGGGATTTTATTCAGTCACGAAGTGCAAAAAATAGTCTCTAGAAGAAAACCAGATGTTGATTTCCGAGATGCAATATTCAAAATGACCCCCTAATACGACGAGTATCACTATTACTTCATACCGACATTGTCAAGATATGCGATATTCTCACATATTTTACGTAATAGTATCCAACAGAAAGATTCTTTTATTAAATACTGTGTTGTTTAAATATTATTAACCTTTTAAACTGCATTTGCAACGATAATGGTAAAGACAACTTCATTTTCAGATTTGAAAATTTAATCTTTTAAAGCAGTTATCTTTGCCAAAACAGACATTTTACAATAGAGTCTAGAGAAAACTATCAAATGCTTAATCATCTGGCATTTCCAGCAAAGCTCAGGCTGTAGTGTAGAATGAACAAAAATTGTCTTTATCGTTATTTGTACATTTTCATGAAAATGGCCATTTACACTAGGGATATAGGGACCCCAAATAACTGAACTCCACCTGTGGTTCTCAGCTCTCAGCCAATCAGCTCACTGATTGTGGGAAAAAGAAGTTGATTACCCGTGCGAACACCTAATTTATTATTTCGACAGAAAACAAATTGGCAGATGGCGAAACTGTGCGAAGAAACTCGAATGAGTAGGGTAGATGTAGCATCTAAACCTTTTCACAACAAAATACGACTCGTCGAGTGGTTTGCTTGTGACAATATTGCGAAAACAGAATGAGGGAAAATTAACTCATAGTTAGAAAATAATTGAGTAGGATTATGATACCATATAGTTTTTGTACATAGATGAAAGCAGTGGCTTTTAGAAACAGCATTTGTTCTTTCATAATCGATATCAGAGGAGGTAGTATATCCCAACATTAAAGAAAAATGACTAATTTACTTTTAAGACGTCATTAAACATCTATGCTCCGTATGGTAACATTTTGATGTAAAACTAAAGTTCAACTTCAAGGTAATAAAAACCTCAATTCCGAATCCATAGCATTTTCATATATGGGAGCTTGGGGCTTCGGAACTAGGAACTTCGGAACTAGGAACTTGAAAACTTGTTTTAGGGTGGCCTGCCATATTCAGTTATTCAACAGATCAACAGATCTTGTTAGTAGCAACACTAAATTTAGAATGTGTAAATGTGCAATTGATGTACATGTAGTTTCTAATAATTCAATAAAAAATGTTCGTCCATTTTGCCCCATAAGACAATAAAATAAGTTTGAACTAACTCTGTTCTTATCATTATGTACTGTACACATGGATATGATTTCATATATCAGCGAAAAATGTCCAGAGAACAACCGACATTGCCGCATGCTAAAATGGATGTATACTTATATTTTAATATAGGTATACATTTGTATATTTAACCCTACCTGGCCTGGGGGGGGGTGCGGAAAGTGCCCCCCTAGTGAACTTTTCTCTGCTGCTCCGAAACGACAACACCGAGGAGGCTGAAACTTGGTGACTTTTAAGCTTATCTTATTGGGGTCATTTTGAGCCTATTTTCATATACCCCCGGGCAGAGGATCATGGGTAAATTCAAAATGGCGGCCATGTGGTATCCGCGAAAGTCTTGTTTTTCAATCTTTTCGCTTCATTTTTTCACATTTTCCTTGCCTAAAAGGCCTTGAAGGTATTTTATTTATGCAAAACCAAATCCCCCCCCCCCCCAAGGCTGCGATACACCCCAAATCGCCCAGGCCATATAGGGTTAAAATGTTTCCAAATGTGAAAATGAACCATGCAATGTTTCCTGATTCAGGAAACATTACATTATTTCCTATTTAGGAAATCAAGTTTTTCCTATTTAGGAAATGTTGTGTTGTGTTTCCTGATCTATTGGCAGAAAAGAGAATAGGTTACTCATTTTGGAGTTGTACTGGATGCTTTCTGCGCATGTATGAAAATAGCGATATTTAAAGGAAATTTAATTGAAAAGAAAAATCGAAGCTTTTAAGAGAACAGTTGTGAAAGGATTTATGAATTGGGTAATGTATTTTTCAAATTATGAGGCAATACGACTTCAACAAAGTACATGTAACGCTGGCAATCTGACTTAGCGATATCTGGGTAATTTGGCCTCTTGACTATGGTTTTCCATCTTGGCATTCTTCTGTGTTGAAGAGAAGCCTGGTGATCCCTCATTTTCATTAGATTTCATGATTCAGCATTGTTTCAGAAAACTATTGAGGTATTTTCAATTTTTGGAGAAGAGGGCATTTTAACTTCTTAGATAATATTAGCTTTTTCTATGAAAATAGAGGTATTTTTCATAAAATTCCTATCTAATCCCATATACATGTATTAGAGTAGGGTTAAACCATTATACAATGTAGTACACCATTTAAATTCCTAGATTATGCAAAATTAAGCCTGGTGACCCCTGAATTTTATCCTCTATCTTGAATGTTGAAGGTTTGCTCTACCTCTAGTCGAAATATAAGAAAAATGACATTTTATTTTCAAATTGTCTGAATTCTCCTTAACTGAATGTATAATTTTTCTCTACAGGTCACCCAGCAGTGTTAGACTGTAACTGAACTGAACGTGGAAGTGCTTTGACATACATGTAAGAGAACAACAGTCACTGATATTTGTTGGGTACATGTAACTGTTGACAATGGCAGATTCCTCAAATGTTGATGTGTGTAAATGTAGCTATCACCACTGTGAATTAGGCAAACAGGCACGGATAATTGAAGAGAGCCATGGACGAGTTGAAGTTCGAGCTTTTGAACCGCCCTCATCAAGCAGATCATCATTGAAGTTGGAATGGGGCTCTGGCGGGGAGGCTAAGTTCCATATCCCATGCTGGAGGCAAGTCGTGAAAGCATCCAAGCCTGAAAGTTCCACGGATAAATCCCCATTTGACATGTCCTCCCTTGAACGAGAGCTGGTGGCTGAGGCAGAACAAACTGCTGAGTTTCATGATTCTGATGATGTTATGAGAAAAGAAGCCAAACGAATCACAAAGCTGCTTCGTCAGGCAAAATACCCCATTGCATTCACTGGTAAGTTCCATTACATTCACTAGTACATGTATGGAAGGATGGATTGAAATTACCCCATTGCATTCACTGGTACCAAAGGATGGATTGAAATTGCATTCACTGGTATAGAAGGATGAATTGAAATTAGCCCATTGCATTCACTGGTATGATAGGATGGATTGAAATTACCCCATTGCATTCACTGGTACCAAAGGATGGATTGAAATTACCCTAATGATAATTTACTGGTATCATAACTATAGAATTAGAATGTACCCCATTGCAATGACTAGTATGGAAGGATGGATTGAAATTACCCTATATTGCATTCACTGGTATGGATGGATGAATTGAAATTACCCTATTGCATTCACTGATATTGATGGATGGATTGGAATTACCCTATATTGCATTCACTGGTATATAGAAGGATGGATTGAAATTGCATTCACTGGTATAGAAGGATGAATTGAAATTACCCCATTGCATTCACTGGCATGATAGAATGGATTGAAATTACCCCATTGCATTCACTGGTACTGAAGGATGGATTGAAATTACCCTATATTGCATTCACTGGTATGGATGGATTGAAATTACCCTATTGCATTCACTGGTATGGATGGATGGATTGAAATTACCCTATATTGCATTCACTGGTATAGAAGGATGGATTGAAATTACCCCATTCCTTCCACTGGTACGAAAGGATGTAATAAAATTTCCCCATTCCATTCACTGGTATCATAACTATCAAATTAGTATACTTCATTGCAATCACTGATATGGAAGGATTGATTGAAATTAACCTGAACATTGCATTCACATACATGTATCATTTTAACTACTGGATTAAAAGACCTCTTTGCATTCACTGGTATGGAGCAATGGTCCTGGATTGAAATTACCACTTTGCCTTCACTGATAAATTATTAACTATTAAATACCCAATTGGATTCACTTGTACTTTGAATGATGGATTGAGATTACCTCCATTGTATTCACTTACATGGAAGGATGGAATATACCCCTGTGTTGCATTCACTGAAAGGATGAAATATAATAATACCCTATTGTTGCATTCACTGACATGGAAGGATGGAATATGATACCCCATTGTTGCATTCACTGACATGGAAGGATGAAATATGATACCCCTGTGTTGCAGGATTGATCAAAAGTGAAGACCTGCCTGCTAGTTGGAAAATAGGAGATAAATTCATGAATGATATTTGAATATGTCACTAACCTCAAGCCAAGCCTATTTTTATACGCGGACGTATTATGTGATGGCGGTTTCCGTCCATCTGTCTGTCCGTCCGTCTGTCCGTCTCTCGTGTCCGGCCTATATTTGTTGCCTCAAATCAGGAAATCATTGGATCATTGACAGTATTCTATCTACAGTTCTAATTTTTGGTGAGTGTATGCCCTAGGGGGGGACGATGTGTTGCATACCAAATGTAGGTCGAGGTCAGCTCTAGGTCAAAATCAGGAAATCATTAAAAAAAAAAAAAATTGTAAGCGGATTCCATTTATAGGGGGAAATGAGGTGTCGCATACCAAAAAATAGGTCAAGGTCGAAGGTCAAAGGCCACTGTGGCCCCAGAATCAGGAAATTGTAAAAATTATGATTTACTGAGTCCATTGAGGAATTACGGGGAGCTGTTTTGTCATGTACCAAAATTTAGATCCAGGTCAATAGTCAAGGTCACTGTGATCCCAGAATCAAGGTCAAAGGTCAGTGTGACCTAACAATCAGGAAATCATTAAAAATTACTAATTTTTTTGTGAGTGGATTCAATAGAGGGAAATGAAGTGTCGCATATACCAACAATTAGGTCACGGTCAAAGATCACTGTGACCCCAAAATTATTATAAATAACATTTTTTTTGTCCCAGTAGATACATTAGGGAGACATGATGTGTCACATACCAAAATGTAGGTCAAGGTCAAAGGTCAAGGTCGCTGTGACCCCAAAATCAAGAAATCATTAAAATTCACATTTTCATATGCCCGTCGAAGACGACGTGTAATGCGATGTTACGTTCTGTCTATTCATCCATTAACATTTGTTGTCCATGCGATATCTCTAGTTTCAAGGTATGGATTGGTACCAAACTTTGAGTATACCTTACTCGCATGACAAAGAGGAGCCATACATTTTGAGATCAATTTATCAAAGGTCAAGGTCACAGTCCCCCAAAACTGAATCAAGTTTAGCTGACTATTTGTCCGGTTGGAATATTCAGAGTTCTCTACCCTACATGTATATGGCATTTGTCCTGTGGAGTTGTCTCCCATGTTTGAAACGGCTACATTTAGTTAAACTGTTGTGAAATAAAAACCATACATTTACTAATTTAACGGGGAGAAGGGTTCTTCATATTACCTGTTTATTAACTCAAGAACAAAGATTTACTTCATCACTTTCTTCTTCCTTCATTAAAAATTTTCTCGTCTAAAAGGAATCCATGAGGCAGGAAAATTACTTATTTTCTTGTGTTTGACTATTGTTGATTTCAGTGTGGGATATTTGAGCTCTCGGCTCTTGCTTCAAGGTCAAGTAGTTACCAAGCGCTAAGCTCATTTTAGTTTATCATTCGATAAAAGATGTGATATAATTTGGACCAATGTAATTCCAGATATATGGGCGTATATTGAAGCCCCTTGGGCTCTTGTTAATTATCAGTCTGTGCGGGATTGTTTTAAAGATGGCCCTGCGCATGAGGATTTGTGTTTCTCAGATATTTGCTGGTCAACAATATCGGTTGATTTCATGCATGCGATGACACATTTTCAGGGAAAACTATGATGGATTTACTGCTGGCACGAATTCAGCAAAGTTGCTTCTCTTGGGTGGGATATTAGAATTTAACCCGCATGAAGATAGAAGGAATATTTAATTCCTTTATATCTACAGGCTATATTCCACATCTGACCTGCAGGGGATTGTTCAAGCTTACTATGCAGGTGTGAATTAACTGAACATCCGCAATTCTGAGGACAAACTACCCCATCCCTTCCAGACCATCAGCACATGATCTCCAGCATGTCCAGAAAATCTGACATGTCTAAGTTACATGTAGGTGATCAGATACTCCCTGTGAGAGACTTTCTTAAACATACTGCAGGGACGATTTCTAATCCTTTGTGGATTGTGGGTGGTGGCTGTTCAGTGTATGTAATAGAAATGTCAATTACTAGCAATACACATGTACTGTCATCGATAAACGATGTTTACATGTACTAGTTATTTATAATGATTTAAATATTGATTGACTCAAACAAATCCACGTCATTCATTCACTGTTTATGCATATATGTTTATCATGTTTTAGGAGCCGGTATATCGACAGCTGCTGGTATTGGAGACTTCAGAGGGAAAGATGGAAAATGGACGAATATGGATAAACATAAGTCACATGGTAAATTAGTCTTGATTCCATCTTGATTCATGATCATATCATCACTTATATGTTTCCAGCATCTTTTTTGGAACTATTTATAAATTATATGCTCATGGAAGTTATGGATATATGTTCAGAATTCTAGTCAGTAGTTCTGTCATTCAACGTTCCAACCCTGTGCGCCTTGAAAAACTTCAGCCTATATTTAACAGGTTAATTAAGTTAGTGTTGCTGTTGATGTTGTTGTTGTTGTTATGGAGCATTTTGGAAGAGGCAGAAATGACTGTATGCCTGATGTGAATGGCAGTGCATGTATAGTGCAATTAGTTCCTGGAGTTATGTAAATGTTAAATAATGAGAGTGCAAGACACAACAAATAAAGTAAAAAACTTACCATTAAGCTGAGTTAATTACTTTTGTGTCCATGTCCTTGTTAGAGTCACCATATTATACACAGTATGGACATGATTGGAGAAGCTAAAAAAAGGTTAGCATACAAATATTGGTATAAAAGGCAATAACTTTTTACCATACAGTAGACAATTGATTTTTAACAATTTCCCAAATTTATCGTTATGTGCCAGTAAACAAAGATAAACTTGGGAAACTATTTAAAATTAAATGTCAAATGTATGGTTAAAAATTAATCACCTGTACGAATATTTGCAGGAGCTTCTTCCATATTGTATATAATTCAGATGGGCTGAAAGTGACATGGTTTAATGGTAAGTTTCCAATGTTATGTTTCATACTAATTTCACTGCACATGCATTATCATTATCTACTGGTCAGCATTTTACAAAATACTCAAGATTGTGAGTACAACAATACTCCCATCATTAACCCCTTCATGGCCCTTTCAATGAGCTAAGTAAGCTTCTTCAAATTGAGGCATGCTAGGAACTGGCATAAGGCATTCCAAACAGAATGACATGGTGTGCCAAGTTGGAACTCCTAGGAACTCGCTGGCATTCTTTTTGGAACTCGCTGGCATTCTTTTTGGAACTCGGCAGGGAAAGGATGGCTTATGGCATCCCATACAAAAGCACAGAGGAATGGCATATGCCAATCCAATTGGAACTCCTCCCATCCTAATCAGAACACCAAACTGGGCATGGTGTATTCCATTTGGATCACTGGCATATTCTTATCAAGGAACTTTCCAAGAAGCTCTCTAAGTCAAAGTGATTGGATATTAGAGAACTTCCACACATGATGTCGTTCTCAAGTCCTATGGCATATTAACTAGCAAAGTAACCATGGTAACCATGCATTTGTTACTCTTAACATGACCATGATAACAGCATGTGATATCTTCTTTGTAAGCGAATCATGTTACACTTTATTGTTGTTATTCGTTGTCTGTATTCATCAGCCCTCACAATTAGGAAAATCCTCCTCAGCAAAAATCCTGTGGCATCAAAATAACTCCCTTTTAATGCCATTTTAAAACTTGTTGAGGTGAACTGATCATGCCACAGCATTTACCTCGGGCCGGCAATTGCCATGGCTAATTGTGAGGGTGTTAAATCATTACATCATCCAAACATAACAAACATCATATCAAATGATCATCATGACAGACATCAAATTTATTTCCAATCAACCAAAAAAACCCAAACATTTCATGTACATTGTGTTTCACTTCAGGAATGGTTTCCTTCTTTATTTATTGACAATATTGTTTTCATCTCATTCCAACCAGGGGCCCAGCCCAAGTCATCTAGGGGTCGCTCAATGATGGATCTGCGGCCTACGTATACCCATGAGGCCATTGTGAAACTGATGGAAATGGGCCTGATCAAGTATGTGATAAGTCAGAACTGTGATGGTCTGCATAGGCTGTCAGGGATACCTGCAGATAACATAGCAGAACTGCACGGCAATGCATTCATCGAGAAATGTGAAGACTGCAACACGTGGTATGAAAGGAAGTCAGGGGTTGGTTCCCGATCATCCCTCGTTCCTCCTCGTGCATGCCCAGACTGTCGAATCAACCATCGAACAGGCAGAAGATGTACAAAAGAGGTGAGTGTTTAATGCAGGACAACTTTAAAAAAATATTTGTTGGGTGCAACCATATACAAGTATCAACCCCAATAAACTTTTATACTAAAGCATCAAGAAACATCTTCCAACAAGAGTTCATTTGAACCCAAGATATGCCTGTAAAGATATACAGTAGATCACAATAGGTCCCAGGAATTTAAGATAGTGGGCCAATTAATATAGGAGATAAATATGGTTTGTGCAATAAAGGGAAGCTAAGGAGATAATCCTCATTTCAGATGTTGTGACAGCTGTGAGATTCTATTTAAAGTTTCAGTAAATCATGGTAAATATGGTGATCAGTGGAGTCAGGTCTCCATCCTTAAGTTATTATGGGTTCAGTATCAAGAATCATACACCACCTGATGGTTTTATTCACCTCCCAATGATGATCTTTACACCACATGATGGTTTTATTCACCTCCCAATGATGTTTTTACACCATCTGCTGATGGTTTTATTCACCTCCCAATGATGGTTTTTACACCACCTGATGTTTTATTTACCTCCCAATGATGGTTTTTGCACCACCTGATGGTTTTATTCACCTCCCAATCATGGTTTTTATACACCCGCCAAAAGGCGGACGTATTATGTGATGGCGGTTTCCGTCCGTCTGTCCGTCCATCCGTCCGTCTGTCCGTCCCTCGTGTCCGGTCTATATCTGGGACAGTTTTCTATCTACAGTTCTAATTTTTGGTGAGTGGATACCCTACGGGGAGACGATGTGTCGCGTACCAAAATGAAAGTCAAGGTCAGAGGTCAAAGGTCACTAGCCTAAAAATAAACAGGAAATCACTGAAGTGTTCGTGTCTGGTCAAAATCTGTGAACGTTTTCTATCCACAGTTGCAATTTTTTATGAGTGGATACGCTAGGTGGAGACGATGTGTCGCGTACCAAAATTGAGGTCAAGGCCAGAGGTCAAAGGTCACTGTTGCCTAAAATCAGGAAATCATTGATCATTGACAGTTTTCTATCTACAGTTCTAATTTTTGGTGAGTGGATGCCCTAGGGGGAACGATGTGTTGCATACGAAATGTAGGTCGAGGTCAGAGGTCAAAGGTCAGTGTCACGGAAAAATCAGGAAATCATTAAAAATTTCTAATTTTTTGTAAGTGGATTCGATAGGGGGAAACGAGGTGTCGCATACCAAAATATAGGTCAAGGTCGAAGGTCAAAGGTCACGGACCCAAAAATCAGGAAATTATTAAAAATAACATTTCTTTGTATGAGTAGATACATTAGGGGGACACAATATTTCACATATCAAAATGTAGGTCAAGGTCAAAGGTCAAGGTCTCTGTGACCCCAAAATCATGAAATTGTTAAAAATCATGATTTTTTGAGTCCATTGAGAAATTATGGGTAGCCGTTTTGTCATGTACCAAAATTTAGATCCAGGTCAATAGTCAAGATCACTGCGACACCAGAATCAAGGTCAAAGGTCAGTATGACCTAAAAATCAGGAAATCATTAAAAATTACTAATATTTGGTGAGTGGATTCAAGGTCCCTGTGACTCCAGAATCAAGAAATCTTTGAAAATTACTTTGTTTTGTGTCCGTAGATTCATTAGGGGGGCATGATGTGTCACATACCAAAATGTAGGTCAAGGCCGAACGTCAAGATCACTGTGACCCCCAAAATCATGAAATTCATAAAAAGCATGATTTTTTTGTGTCCTTTGATACATTGACGGAAGATGAAGTGCCGTGTACCAAAATTTAGGTCAAAGGTCAAGGTAAGTGTGACCCCAAAATCAGGAAATCACATTTTCATATGCCTGTCGAAGACGAGGTCATGTAATGCGATGTCGCGTTCTGTCCATTCATCCATTAACATTTGTTGTCCATGCGATATCTCTAGTTTCAAGGTATGGAATGGTACCAAACTTTGAGTATACCTTACTCGCATGGCAAAGAGGAGCCATGCATTTTGAGATCAATTTGTCAGTCCTTCAAAACTGAATCAAGTTTAGCTGACCGCATATGTGTTAGGTTGGAATATTCAGTATGCTCTCCCCTACATGTATATGGCATTCATCCTGTGGAGTTGTCTCCCACATTTGAAACAGCTACATTTTAGTTAAACTGTTGTGAAATAAAAGCCATACATTTAGTAATTAACGGGGAGAGGGGTCCTTTATGAACTTCATACCTCTTTATTAACTCAAGAACAAAGGTTTACTTCATCACTTTCTTCTTCCTTCATGAAAAATTATCTCGTCTGAAAGGAATCCATTTGCAGGAAAACTACTATTTTCTTGTGTTTGACTATTGTCGATTTTAGTGTGGGATATGTGAGCTCTCGGCTCTTGCTTCAAGGTCAACTAGTTATCAAGAGTCAAGCTCGTTTTAGTTTATCATTCAATATAAGATGTTATATATGTTACATTCTCAGAAGCACGAAATTGTAGGCTAGCTACCAATTGGAATCAAGCCTATCAAACAACCTTGAAATTTGGACCAATGTAATTCCAGATACACGGGCGTATATTGAAGCCCCTTGGGCTCTTGT
>JAVTVY010051580.1:0-26101 GCA_036873755.1 Hanleya hanleyi | reverse complement strand
TGTTACCATGTAAGAGTACTCGGGAAATGAACCTGAATAGCGAATAACCATAACTGATGCGCTGTATCAGATTTTCCTGCTGCTGTGTACCTGATTGGTTCATTAAATGTAAATTCAGCAGAGTAACGGATTCAGACGGCAACAATTCCCCCAGGGTCCACATTTGTAAAATATTGTTGCCTGTAGTGATATAATACTGGTGGTATCATTACCAGGAAGACACGAGGAGAATATGTTATGTTTAACCCCTTTCCTCGGCATTTACACGCATGCGGACATACTAAGCCTGGGAACGTATTCACTATTCACTAATTAATGAACACTTACACTTTATGTGTAATGTTGAAGATGGGGGTATAAATAAGTGTATTGCTGACACTACTACATCATGTTGAGGATGTATCACATTAGAATACATTACAGTATCCACTCTTTTCTTGTCTGCGGGTGAGTTTCTTGTAGGCCTTTTTCCATAGTTTTTAATATGTAAACAAAGGCCTGGGGAAAACAACTGAATTAGGCTCTTTTCAATGCTTTCTGTGGAAAGAAAGATGGAACGACAAAGGAAAAAAACAATATTCGGTTTCTTTGGGTTATGGACGCGGAAATGTTTTGACGGCTAAATGACGAAATAGATGCTTGTACTTTGTATAGAACAACTAATTCCTTATGTCACAGCTAAGTGTCGTATGAGAACCTATGTGACAGTGTGCGGATATCTGTATGAATATTTATTCTCGTTCTCTGATAAAGAACAGAGACATCAGAAACATGGGAAGAACCCTTCTGTACATATATAATATTGTTGAATATAGTCACGCATATTATAAAATAATATATGAATAAAGAGATAAAAGAAGTCGGAAAGTAACGTACAGAGCAAACCCAGTGTGTACTATAGATGAGGCAGCTTATGTTACAACTCATTTTATCATTGTTAGCAAACTTGCATCCTCAACCCTCGCCACCTATACATATTCAACGTTTCTTTGTATTCAAGCTTGACTATGGAAAGCGATTTATTCTAATAATGATTGGCTAGACGATTCTACATTCTTGATGATCAGTTCCGTGGTCCTGATGCAAGACTATATACAGAGATCAGGCACCAGAGTAGCATCAAATAGAATATCAGGAGACATTTGATCACAGTCGCTTGGTTAGCAGTTGATGTCTTCGTCGATGTTGCTAATATTTTATTTCTATTTTTTTTATCAAGAATGTAATTATTTCTCACCTTTTCGTATAACACAATGGCAGTGGATATCACAAAAATGCGTTCTATACGACCTACACCTATCTACATACCATTCCTCTAAGTATCTTTATCTACAATGACAGATAAAGATATTGTAGAGGAAGGGTATGTAGATCGGGGTAGATAATATAGAACGCATTTATATGATATCCACTGCCATTGTGTAAAAGATGAGAAATAATTATATTCTTGATGATTTTTTTTTAAATATTAACAACAACGTCGATGAAGACACCCACTTCTAACCAGACCACTGTGCATTTGATAACTATCATCGTCTGGAATCACTACATGACCACCGTATTTGAGAGTCTGTATACATGATTCACTGTCTATTTGGGGCTTATTCATCTGGCAGAATAGTAGTTCTGTTATTCATATTTAACGTTGATATCGCTCGAAATTCGACTCATACATATGAATGTTGATGCGACGCCAGCTGATCCCTCCACTGACCATTAGTCTCTTCCTGTCAGCGTCCAAATGGCTAGGTCAGCCGCCATGATGGATGTAAATATCAGGACATCAAGTTATAATGGAGATTCATATTTCCAGAAGCATCATATATCATATATCATATATCATATATCATATATCATCAGATCAATAATGTTGGATTACCTCCAGACTAAAATCCTAGTTGAACTAAGCTATCGCAAGGTTTTCATAGTTCCGTTTCATTTCCGATAATATTTTATATCATTATGGCAGCCCCGTATTTCTGACTGTCGCTACTTTAAAACACTTGATGCTCCTACAGAACGGTAGAAAATCGAACAGAAGGGCATCTTTGGACATTGTTACATTGGTAGGTCACTTCTAATATAATATCTCCCATGATATTCAATCATCATTCCTCTATGCATATGTTTGCTTGAACGCCAAATCTGTTGAGAAGGTTTGTCCATTATAAACTTTCAATAAATTTGTCTATAAACTGGAATCATGATTCGAATATTCACCTTATAATTTCTGACCCAATATATTTCACAACTTATACTTTATTCACTGTCAATTGTTTCTGATTACGGTACAAGTAAGAGATCATGGGTTCTGATGGGACCTCAATCATATCGTGTATGACAACATACAGGACAGGTTATCTAACCGACACGGTCACATCGTCTATGACACCGTACAGGACAGCGTTCTAACCCACATGGCCACATCGTCTATGACACCATGTACACGGCGGCATTCTAATCCACATGGCCACATCGTCTATGACACCAAACAGGACAGCGTTCTAACCCACATGGTCACATCGTCTATGACAACATACAGGACAGCGTTCTAACCCACATGGCCACATCGTCTATGACACCATGTACACGGCGGCATTCTAATCCACATGGCCACATCGTCTATGACACCAAACAGGACAGCGTTCTAACCCACATGGCCATATCGTCTATGACACCATACAGGACAGCGTTCTAACCCACATGGCCACATCGTCTATGACACCATGTACACGGCGGCATTCTAATCCACATGGCCACATCGTCTATGACACCATACAGGCCAGGTTATCTAACCGACACGGTCACATCGTCTATGACACCATACAGGACAGCGTTCTAACCCACATGGCCACATCGTCTATGACACCATGTACACGGCGGCATTCTAATCCACATGGCCACATCGTCTATGACACCATACAGGACAGCGTTCTAACCCACATGGCCACATCGTCTATGACACCATGTACACGGCGGCATTCTAATCCACATGGCCACATCGTCTATGACACCATACAGGACAGGTTATCTAACCGACACGGTCACATCGTCTATGCCACCATACAGGACAGCGTTCTAACCCACATGGCCACATCGTCTATGACACCATGTACACGGCAGCATTCTAATCCACATGGCCACATCGTCTATGACACCAAACAGGACAGCGTTCTAACCCACATGGTAACATCGTCTATGACACCATACAGGACAGCGTTCTAACCCACATGGTGACATCGTCTATGACACCATACAGGACAGCGTTCTAACCCACATGGCCACATCGTCTATGACACCATGTACACGGCGGCATTCTAATCCACATGGCCACATCGTCTATGACACCAAACAGGACAGCGTTCTAACCCACATGGTGACATCGTCTATGACACCATACAGGACAGCGTGCTAACCCACATGGCCACATCGTCTATGACACCATGTACACGGCGGCATTCTAATCCACATGGCCACATCGTCTATCACACCAAACAGGACAGCGTTCTAACCCACATGGTAACATCGTCTATGACACCATACAGGACAGCGTTCTAACCCACATGGCCACGTCGTCTATGACACCATACAGGACAGCGTTCTAACCCACATGGCCACATCGTCTATGACACCAAACAGGACAGCGTATATCGTAGATATATTAATGTCGGAAGCCATAAAGCATTCTTTAGCTCGACTACATACAAAAGATATCATTCATGGGATGTTTCTTTGTTTATAGAGTTGCTTGAATTTCTCATTACAAATATCTATGTGAAATTTGGCAACACAATATATCAGCAGCATATAGGTATTCCAATGGGTACTAATTGTGCACCCCTGTTGGCTGACCTGTTTCTGTTCTCTTATGAATATGACTATATGCAGGCGCTTTCAAAAACCGATCCATTCAAAGTTCGTTCCTTCTCATTCACCAAACGCTATATAGACGATCTTCTCGCTGTGGATAATCGCTATATAAATGAAGCAGTGAAGGATATATATCCACCTTCACTGATTTGAAGGAAACTACAGATAGCCCTACAGGTACATCTTATTTAGATCTCTATCTCTACAAAAATGAAGCGGGCATTCTCTCTCGTCGACTTTATGACAAAAGAGATGATTACAATTTCGACATCGTAACCTATCCCTATCTGGATAGTAATATTCCAGTGGGACCTGCATATGGCGTATACATATCTCGCTTAGTAGCATTTGCTAGATCCTGTGTTAAATGTGATGATTTTAATCAACGTCACAACACATTGTTGCAGAAACTTATAAAACAGGGCTATTCCACCAAGCGCCTCCAATCAAAGTTTCTCAAATTTGGCTATACATATCGCATGCTGATAGCAAAGTACGAACGTAGCGTGCAAGATCTATGGCGCTACGTTTCGTAACTTGTGTCTAATTCCGCTTAACCCGGGGCTAGGGGCCGTATGAACACATGTACTTCAATATCCTCATGATGCTCATATGAACAGTCACAATCAAAGCGTGACTGAGATACATATTTTTTGGATAACGACTCTAAAACGAATATTACGGATTAAGAATACTGATCAGCGATACGGATTTGATATTTTTGGAACATCATGATGTCTTGCCGGCATCATTGAAACTGTTGACCGCTTCTCTCTTGCAGGAAACAAGCCTATGTTTATGTATACTATGATTGTCTTTTTGAATTTGGTGCTAATACTGTTATATGGAAAATAGAATAGGTCTTCGGATTATGGACGCGGATATTCTCTAATGGACGACGGCTGGATTATGAATGACGGACTAGACGCTTGTAATTCTAACTCACATGGTAACATCGTCTATGACACCATACAGGACAGCGTTCTAACCCACATGGTCACATCGTCTATGACACCATACAGGACAGCGTTCTAACCTACATGGTAACATCGTCTATAACACCATACAGGACAGCGTTCTAACCCACATGGTAACATCGTCTATGACACCATACAGGACAGCGTTCTAACCCACATGGTAACATCGTCTATGACACCATACAGGACAGCGTTCTAACCTACATGGTAACATCGTCCATGACACCATACAGGACAGCGTTCTAACCCACATGGTAACATCGTCTATGACACCATGTACACGGCGGCATTCTAATCCACATGGCCACATCGTCTATGACACCAAACAGGACAGCGTTCTAACCCACATGGTAAGATCGTCTATGAATCCATACAGGACATCGTTCTAACCCACAGGACCACATCGTCTATGACACCATACACGGCAGCATTCTAACCCACATGGCTACATCATCTATGACACCATACAGGACAGCGTTCTAACCCACATGGTAAGATCGTCTGTGAATCCATACAGGACATCGTTCTAACCCACAGGACCATATCGTCTATGGCATCATACACGGTAGCATTCTAACCCACATGGCTACATCATCTATGACACCATACAGGACAGCGTTCTAACCTACATGGTCACATCGTCTATGACACCATATACGGCAGCATTTTAACCCACATGGCCACATTGTCTATGACACAATACATGACAGAGTTTTAATCGAAACCGCCACTTCGTTTATAACATCAGGCATGACAGAGTTCTAACCGACACGGCCACACGAAAATGAGAGGTTTAATGACCGAATTTGTAGAACTCCAATCTGTCTAATAAAGCTGATTCTGTTTAGTTCAATGAACTCTTGGCAGACGATTCTCACACGGCTCATCATTGAGAATAGTCTAATGTAATTGTTACCAGTCCTCGGTCAGTCAACCTGTAGCGAGACTCCATAATTGATGAGCCCTGTCAGTATTGCCTGGTCCTCTTTACCTGACTGGCTAATTAAATGTAAATTCAGCAGCGTAACGGATTCTGACAAGAATATTTTCCCTATGGTCCACATTTGGAAAATACTATTGCTTATAATAATATACCCTACAATACTGATGATATATTTACATCCAAGACAGTTTATGTTCAGTATATAATGAAATTAATGATACTGAGATTATTGCTGACATCAAGTTGAGGATATATGATATTAGAATACAAAAGCGTAGATATTTTGAGGCCGTTGAATGTGAAATATGTCCGTGAGTTGAGCTGAATAATGCAAGTGGATTTCACTTATATCAGTTGGGTAATATCTCTGTATTGCAGTAACTGGTCCCCTGTGTTCCAGTTATGAGCCATATGAGAACGTATCTGAGTATGAGGATATCTAAAATGGTCTGTCTTGAAGCTATTATCTTTTCAATAATTCTGAGCTTCCGCCTCCCCTTAAAATTCTACGTGTTTTTGTATGCGACAGTCACGACAGAAGGTGATTCAATCTGATGACTGACTAGACGATTCTGATCAGTATCATCAGCACTGGGGATATTATAGTTCTTATATCTGCATTCTAGAAGAACAGTTCGGAAACCATTATGGATACAAAGCTCACGTGCCATGACGCCAAAGGGAATATCACGAGACATATATATTATCATCACCGGAACTTTCAGATGTCACAAGAAATATATTGAGATTATCCATTGACCAGGTTATTATTTAACATTCAGTGTAATATCCGGCCATATGTACCATTAAGGTAAATAATCAGTTTCCCATTTTTCTTTGAGATAATAATGTAATGTTCATTATACAAAGTTATCTTTCACATGAAAACTTATCTTTTGCATGTTACTGACACAATTCAGTAAGAAAGGAATTCGTTACTCGTTCATTCTCTAAGCTGAGAAGAGGAGCAATCTGATGCAAGTCCAAAAAAAACTGTTTCTCGAATGTACCTGTACCCTTGAGTTTTAATTCATTGGAATCGTGGTATTTCTGTGATTGCGTACATCTATACCTGCCATGCGCTCATCGACACTGTCTATTGTTGAAATACAGTTCTCGGGTTAATTGCTTCACATTTAATTGGTGACTACTGGATGCTCTATGTGGTACAACGCCTTTGTTCAATCAAATATTTGCACAATAAATATTTGCACGCGTCTCTGCTACCGCTAGAAAGAACAAAGAAGAGCCTGTCTGTGCACTGACCCGCTGTCGATCGTTTTAATTAACTTTGCCCTGTTAACCCAGGACGATATTTTGAACTGATGATAGCTGGCATAATTTTATACATATGTAATATATTTTCCCACTGTTCAAAGAAAGTGTTATTATGCTTAGAATAATGTATAATTGGCAAAACATGAAAATATGTCAGCTATGACCAGTTCAAAATACCGAAAAAGGGAGAAACCTATTCTGACTCAATTTCATTTATTTCGAATCAGGTAAAAGATATCTAATTTTAGATGAACAATTAGAATAAACTTAAAACCAGCTAAACTGATCACTGAATACTTTGAAGCATTATGTCTATGATCACGATGATAGGGGCAAACATTCCAGTGAAATATCGAACTTATAACTCGAATTCTGGGGTCGTAGCCATAACTTAATATCTGACCTGCCAGGAAACCTCCACAAACGTTGTTGCAAATTTTTATGTAATCAGACGAAAATTTCTCAAAATACAGAAATCTTCCGAGGCACATAACCTTCCGACATCCTCTGGCTTATCACATGTTAATATCCTGAGTGAGAAAGCCCATCCAAATTTCTATTCAGCGACACGATCAGATGTTCGTAGTCCTACAGGACCATACGGCACCGCCGTCGGTAACTTTTCCTGCCGCCACATTTTCATAAAGGGACATAATTCAAAATGAGTTGTCCTGCAATTTTAGATATCATAGTCCTTTAAACTACTGAAAATTACAGTTTGAAAGATATGCTGTCAAATTTCTAAAGGATTCAACCGAGGATGTTGAATCGGATGTGATTAATAAGGCCAAGTGGATGTTTTAGCAGAAAAATCTGGAATACGGGTAATTTGATTAACGTAGAGGAATTAGACGCACACGTCTCGCATGGAAAATGGTTCATTGGAATAGTTGTCCGAGCTTCAGGAAAGCGAACCTATTAAATATAAATATATTAATATGATAAATACAAGACATATTTGCATAACTTAATCAATGATCATTTAATAGTTTTGTTGCAGTTTTGTGTGGTTCTAGGTAGAATAATTGACAACTGATGCTGCCTGGAACAGCAAACGACGAGAATCCATGACTACCTTTTTCGTTTATTTATGTTTCAAATTCGCCTGACAGAATAGAATTAAAAGTATTCATGTTTAACGTGGACAAAATTCGACTAATACATATCAATGTTAATACAACACCAGGAGATACCAAGATAAGCTGTCCAATTTCTGCAATACTTCATTTGATCGAGGATACTGACCCGGATGATTATCGCTGGTCCATGGCCTGACGGGCAAGAAACATCATTGGATCAGAAATCGAACCACAGGAATGAAGGTTACTGAATCGCATCAATAAATTAGAATCAGGCTGTCAAACAAAAGACTCTTAATACGTATGAATGATGATACGACACTAGGAAATGCCATTTAACATGATGTCAGTTGGCCATAAGTCGGTTTCTGACATGTGCTTCTGATGACTATTTGTGACCATACTAAATGTAAAGCTCAGGGCCAGAAGGATCATATCGCATTAAAACTATAATGGTTTGACGTGAATTATCGAACTTTATCTATACACCATGCAAACATATTGTGACTGGTGACCTTGATGTGGTGAGCGATAAGGATCTGAAATTACTCCTGATGAAAGGACCTAAATATAGAGAGCCAAGAAGAATAAATCTGAAGGCGGACCAGAAGATAGTCCTGTCTGCATTAGAACAGTACGTTATTGATTGGTCTAAGCGAGAAAAAGTTGAACCTACAGTACTCGCTGATTGGCTGGACCTCACCAAGAGCAAGGTCGTTGAAACAATCCGCCATATTGACAGAAGTACTCTTCCCCAAGCAAAACAAGTACTGAGAAACCTCAATTCGCAAGAAGTTCTAGCAAATCTCCAGAGTAAATTCGTCATAGTCCCAGCAGACAAAGCTCCGAATAATATAATATTCATATGTAAATATTACTATTACCAGGTGCTGGTTAAAGAATTGAGTGTAGACATATCTTCATCAAATACGTCTACTTACTCCCAAACTGCATTTACTCTGGAAGATTTATTTAACAATCACAAAAAGTTTCTCAGGGAAAGAGGTATTTGTCTTCCAACCAATCATAACGACATACCAAAAATATACTGGACTCCCAAAATGCATAAATCACCATACAAAGCTAGATTCATAGCTGGTTCTAGAAGCTGCACCACCAAGCTTCTTTCAACCCTATTGACGAGGGCCCTTCAGGAGGTAAAAGCATTTTGGGAAAGGTATTGCGCCACTATTTCTAAGAACTCTGGCGTTGAATGTATGTGGATATTGAAAAACTCAAAATGTCTTACGGAAGAGCTTGATGCTAAAGGTCACATACCGTACAGACATGTATCCACATGGGATTTCTCGACTCTCTATACTACAATCCCTCATCAGGACCTTATTGACCGTATAAGTTCATTAATAGTATCTGTGTTCAAGAAAACTGATCGTAGATATATTAATGTCGGAAGCCATAAAGCATTCTTTAGCTCGACTACATACGAGAGATATCATTCATGGGATGTTTCTTTGTTTATAGAGTTGCTTGAATTTCTCATTAAAAATATCTATGTGAAATTTGGCAACACAATATATCAGCAGCATATAGGTATTCCAATGGGTACTAATTGTGCACCCCTGTTGGCTGACCTGTATCTGTTCTCTTATGAATATGACTATATGCAGGCGCTTTCAAAAACCGATCCATTCAAAGCCCGTTCCTTCTCATTCACCAAACGCTATATAGACGATCTTCTCGCTGTGGATAATCGCTATATAAATGACGCAGTGAAGGATATATATCCACCTTCACTGGATTTGAAGGAAACTAGATAGCCCTACAGGCACATCTTATTTAGATCTCTATCTCTATAAAAATGAAGCGGGCATTCTCTCTCGTCGACTTTATGACAAAAGAGATGATTACAATTTCGACATCGTAAACTATCCCTTTCTGGATAGTAATATTCCAGTGGGACCTGCATATGGCGTATACATATCTCGCTTAGTAGCATTTGTTAGATCCTGTGTTAAATGTGATGATTTTAATCAACGTCACAAAACTTTGTTGCAGAAACTTATAAAACAGGGCTATTCCACCAAGCGCCTCCACTCAAAGTTTCTCAAATTTGGCGATACATATCGCATGCTGATAGCAAAATACGAACGTAGCGTGCAAAATCTATGGCGCTACGTTTCGTAACTTGTGTCTAATTCCGCTTAACCCGGGGCTAGGGGCCGTATGAATCTATGTACTTCAAGATCCCCATGGTATTCATATGAACAGTCACAATCAAAGCGTGACTGAGATACATCATTCTTTAGATGACGACTTTACAACGAATATTATGGATTAAGAATACTGATCAGCGATACGGATTTGATATTTTTGGAACATCATGATGTCTTGCCGGCATCATTGAAAACTGTTGACCGCTTCTCTCTTGCAGGAAACAAGCCTATGTTTATGTACACAATGATTTTTTTTTTAATTTGGTGCTAATACTGTTATATGGAATATGGAATAGGTCTTTGGATTGTGGACGCGGATATTCTCTAATGGACGACGGCTGGATTATGAATGACGGACTAGACGCTTGTAATTTGTTGTCGTACCTCCAGACTACATCGTTTAACCGGGTAACCAAGGTATTCGAGTGGTTTTCATTCCATGCTGTGTAATATGTAACATTTATTGTTCCATCTTTATGACAATCCCGTTACAATCTCGCTTCTTTGGGTCATGTTGCCGTTGCTACTGAAAGTATTTGTCATTTGCTGAAAGGCATCTTTACGGTTAAAAAATGTTACATGTGTCACTCACAGGATGTCTCCAGTGAAATTGTTTTAGCTTGTTCTAGTGAGAATTACTGGTAACTGGCATTGTCTGGAACTGCGCCATTGCCACAAGCCTCTTACTTCCGTATGTTCATACTGATATACGGTACCGTGTATTTGTGCTTCATCCGTCTGGCAAAATAGAAGTACTGTTATTCATATTTAACGCTGATATATATGACTGTCACGCGAAAGTCGATTCATACATATGGATGCCCCTCGATATCAGGCGATACCATTAAATATAATGTCTGCAGGCCATTAGTCTATTCCCGACTATATATATATCAGATGACCGGGTCTCTGACCATGTTGGATGTAAAACTCAGTGCAGAATTAAAGATTGACAGAAACATCATATTATCATAACATAACAAGGGCGGTGGTAAAACATGCCGGCGTACCGAGAAGAAGTCATAGGACTTCACAGGCAAATATATACCGAGTGCATTTTTCCGAAAACATCACAAAAACCATAACTGATACATGTGATGATTTGTATCTCAGCCACGCTTTTATTGTAGTTGTAGTTGTTCGCATGAGAACTATAATGGATGGTTTATCTGAAGACTGTATGGTTGAAATTAGGAATCAAGCCATCCAAGAGGTTTTCGTTCCATTTTTATAATATATATCCTATATTGTATCCTATATCCTATTCAGTTGTATGTATCCTTTTGCCAAGGCCGTTACGATCTGGCTACGAGGCATGCTGATGTTTCTACAAAGGTGTTATTTGCAGAAATGCATCTGTGCGTAAAGAAAATGTTAACTGACAACTATCGTGACAAAGCTTCGCGACTTTTCGACCAAAATATTAACGTTAACGTTAAATGCTCTTCTTGACTCCCCAGTTTCCCTTACTTCTAAGACGTCCGTCTAATACTATCATAAGCACATTTCGAGGACGACCGGTAGACTCTGACATTTTAACTTATGTTTTCTTTGATTTGAGTCAATTGCCCAAATCCCATAGCTATCCTGAAAAAGTTTCAGCGCCTTTTGACTCACAGGGCTTTACCACAAAGCGCCTCCCTCAAATTTCTTAAATTTGACGATGCATGTCGCATGTAATTCGAGATCGTCATAGTGTTCATATGAACAGTCACAATGAAAGCGTTGCTGAGACACTCTAGATGACGACTTTACAACGAAAACATATGGATTAAGTATACTGATCAGCGATATGGATTTGATATTTTTGGAACATCATGATGTCTCGCCGGCGTCATTGAAAACTGTTGACCGCATTGCTCTTGACAGAAACTAGCTTATTTTTATGTATATTTATGATTTTTTTTAATTTGTTGCTAATGCTGTTATATTAAATTAGGTCTTTGGATTATGGACGCGGGAATTCTTTAATGGACGACGACTGAATATTGAATGACGGATTAGATGCTTGTATTTGTTAATTGTTTTACATTATAGTGGTTGTAAATACAAAAATTGAAGAAATAAATGTTTAACAACACATAAATAAAGCATTGTGTCGATGGGTCGCGAATTTCAATCAATCAATCAATTGAAACAAATGAGGTGACAAAGTTTGGATCGTAAGCTTGGAAGAATCGATCGATTCGCAAAAGTAAAATTGTCACATAAATGGCTGATCATACTATCTAACTTTGAAATATTGATGTCTTAGGTTTCCAAGAAAAGGGGAAACTATAATTTCTGTTGCATAGATATTGCAAATAAATATTGTAAACCATCAAACAACAACAACAAGAAGGTCTTCGGAGAAGAATACTCTCAGAACTGTTAAGCACGTCTATAGATGACGTTGTTATAGCAAAATAGGATATTTTTCGTGGAAAAATCATTTAACGCAAAAGTCACGAAAGTTAGTTTTACAATAATGAGGCATTTACATTAATACAATATACAGGTGTACATGTAACCTAAAGTACCCAGCATTGGGAACACGAATGCATTCACGTCTGTGGATAGGATTTCAATCAATCCGTTACAATAACCCGCTATTGCTAAACCTTACAACATGAACAGTATTCATACATTTACGCTTTATATCCTGCCCACAGGGAACACCGGATTACATATAAATTAATGTTTGCATTTCATGTTCAAATAAGAATAAAAATCAAAGAAATATATTTTCTGGGTTTCCTACCACTCACGGTGATGCTACATCTCCGTCTTACTGTATCGTCAATTACTGAATGGATATAAAAATTGACAGCTTATTGCGCCCTGGGAAATAACGGACGATCCATCAACCTTGCAGAAAAACCTTCAGATATGGAATACTGGAAACTGCGTTTTGTAAGTTCATCGAACTTCTCGCATGCGTGCGCGTTGGTGCGCATCCTGGAAACGGTTAAATTGAATTGTTGTCCACATTTCCTCTGGAATCGAATCTATTTTCTATCGGCAGGGTTGACGGACCCCGTTAGAATTTCTCATCCCTTTGAACCTGCATGGTTCATTAAATGTAAATTCAACAGGATATCGGATTTAAGGAGAATACATTCCCCATGGCCATTCATATGGAGGAAAATATGTTGCCCGCATATTTTGGTGTTTTGTTTAAGACTGGAAGAGAACGTGTCCGGTATAACCGATTCATTCAGCATACAAATCCACATCGCATGAGAGCATGTTAGTGGGCTTCAGTTCTGCTGATGGAAATGTAGATTGGAAATGCTAGAATATAAAATATAATAATGTTGCAAATCCACAGCTGGTCGCTGACATTGACATCAAAATCCACAACTACCGTTCGGCCATAAAAGGACCAGAGAATGCCATTAAAACTCGACCCCGCTGACCATTACGAGCTTGGACTGCGTTCCAGGTGACCAGGCATGTGTCCATGATGGATGCAAAGCGGATACAAAACGACAGAACAAAGGGAATATCTGGGGTCGTTTATTATCGCTGTCGGAACCATCAAAATTCTGACAAGAAATATAACTGGGATATCCAAATCATTCTCGCTTTACCCAAATACGTGAAGTTTGCAGACAAGAAATAAGTTATTCAAGGAGCTTTTATATCATATCCGGTGAATTTTATCGTCACGGTTCATATCGTTTAAAGCTATACGTAAAATATGATAATCACGGATTCCTTCAATGTCTTTTACATGTAAATTTAAACCACGATGCTGTTAGAGAATATCAGTATAATTCTCAGACAGCCATCTATTACAAATGTAAATATCTTAACAAACGATGTGAAACTACATGTATGACAAAGTGTACAACCACCGAATGGAGGTTGAGGTTGAGAATTGCAGATTCTCTTAGAAGAAATTATAAGCGTCACTCTCCCCATACTTCATACTGTAAAATAGTTTAGTTATCCTCAAATGTCAACCATTACAACTTATACTATTCTTCCGTTTTTGCGTGCATTTAAACTTCGCGAATCTAACCACTCGCGAAACGCGAACATTATACACGCGAATGTATACCATGATTTACAGCACTCAGATTCAAATCAGAATATTCACACAAGAACAACCCTATTCCCTCCAATATACATACACCTGGTGACGTTGAAAATCTAACATCGCTTAATATGTAAACCGATATTAATTTAATCGTCAACGCACATTACCGCATGCGTGCCGTTTTCAGGAACCTTGAACCCCTGGTACATTATACAATTTTTTGATGAGGGAATATGTGATTTTGTAGATCGGAGAGAACAATATCGGTATCGGGTCCACAAAACGAAACATTCACCGATATCAAAAGACTATAATGTTTGATAATATGACCCAGACGTCTAACTTATGTTGGTGAAAGCAGTTAGCATACAAACATTTTGCGACGTGAAGGCGATTAGTCCGCTAAAAGAGTAAAACACACAGTCATATAGTATATTAAGGTGAGGATGTTGACTTTTACCAATCACCAACTCGAAAATCGGGTGTGATCGCAATGTTTGTCTGGATGGTTCAGTTCCACGTCATGAACGTAAGTGATATATGTATGCATATATTATCTTCGATAATTGTTCCAGATATCCAACGGAATAAGGTAAAACTATATGTTTGTTCCCCAATTCGATTCTAAAGCTACAAAATCTAAATTAACGCAATGAATAATCTGGAAATTCGCAAAACAAAATCTTAGAGAGATCCATTCAAGTCGTTGCTTGTACATGACCCACAATTCCGTCAACGCTGGTATATACCCGAACTCCAATCGGAAATTCCAACACAACTCAACAACATAGCGAATTATTGATGAGCGGAGGAATAATAATAGCACATGGGAACTGTGGCAGTTCTGTGTTTGCGAACTATATACGACAATAAATGTGAGCAATAGACCAGACGACAATAGCTTTGATAGTGTTTCAAAATAATAAATAATAATACAAAATTTACAGAGGAATACAATAGCAATAGTTAATTGTTTAATGATTAGTTACACTAGCCAACCCCAGATAGCTCAGAAAACTATATGTATAGAGGAACATGACTTTATCCTGTATCGGTTACAATCTTTTGGTATAAAGACAAGATTCGACGCATATATGAGGCTGTTATTATCGATTGATTCATTTCTGGTACATTCAACTAGCACAGGCACAAAATGACTGACTAGAACTATTGCCTGTCGCTGTCAGTTTGGTTGAACTGAAGGAATAATCCTTCTGATGTGAGGTGATTACTAACTTTTGTTCATAAAGATTAACCATCCGATGCTAATCGAGTTCCACGCCAACCAATGTCATTCTTAAGGGAAATTCAAAATAAATGACCAGTCAAGAACACGTGGTCCTCCTGTGACTGCTCTGTGGTTCGAAATATTTTCTATTTAATTGACTTTATGTCCGCATTTCTGTCGACGAGTGTTCGCAGCATATAGCAGGGAATACAACTGTAATTTTGTGGGGATCGGCTATTTTGTTTCTCTTGCAAATATCTTCTTGAATTTAGACGTAAGAATAAAATTGATGCTGGCGAGACATCATGATGTTCCAAAAATATCAAATCCATATCGCCGATCAGTATTCTTAATCCATATGTTTTCGTTGTAAAGTCTTTATCTAGAGTGTCTCACTCACGCTTTGACAGTTTTTATGCTAAGACATCCATGTGGTCTTGTTAATCACATCCGATTCAATATCCTCGATTGAATCATTTAGGAACTTGAGAGCATATCTTTCAAACTGTGATTTTCTGTAGTTTATATAAAGGATTAAGATATCTAAAATTGCAGGACAACAAACTCTTCTCTCTAGTGTTGAATTGTGTCCCTTTATGAAAATGTTGCGACAAGAAACGTTACAGACGGCGGTGCCGTATGGTCCTGCTTGACTCCGAACAACTGATCGTGCCACTGAATAGAAAATAGGATGAGCTTTCTCACTCGGGATATTAACATGTGATAAGCCAGAGGATGCCGGAAGGTTACGTCCATCGGAAGGTTTCTGCATTTTAAGAAATTTTCATCTGATTACATAAAAATTTGCAACAAAGTTTGTGGATAGAGTCCTGGCAGGTCTAGTAATCGCTACGACCCCAAAATTCGAGTTATAAGTTCCTTTATGTCCCCCATTGGAAAGTTTGCCCTATCATAGATATAATGGTTCAAAGTATTCAGTGATCAGTTTAGCTATAGTTTGGGAGAGAGTTTACAGTTAAAAGAGAAAATATATTTATACAATATGTGAAACTTCTAGTTCGATTGCGTTATCATTATATTTATGACATGAAACTGAAATCCGCGGAATGTGCGATTTCGTTAAAAAAGGGTCTAAATCTAGTCATTTAAACACACATTTGGAGACGTAGGACCCCTTGGACCAACCAGATTTTCCTGCATTGGAGATATAATGCCACCGCACATCACCAGGTTGAATGGCGTTTCGGTCCAAGGGGTCCTTCTTGTCGAAATGTGTGTTTAAATGACTCGATTTAGACCCTTTTTCACGAAATAGCACATTCTGCGGATTTCAATTTTATGTTATCACTATAATCATAAGGCAATGGAGCTAGAACTTCCACATATTGTGTGCATATATTTTCTCTTGACTTTACATTAAAAAACAAATATTTAGGACATTTTCTTTTTTCGATTTCAACCGCACCACGTATAGGCCAAAATCCCACCTTATTGGATCATCTCCTCGCCGCATCGTTAATGTCTTTTCTCCCTATAGAGTTACCAGACCCAAATCCATCCCTGTATGAAATGAATACTTATGTACCCCCAGCTCGTTTCCTAACAAAGAGTATTTTATTATGTAAACATGCCGGTTTAGAAACACGACGGTACTGTGATCAACGACCACTGACAATATCACTGTCATCTGGAGTAAATATTCTCCTGAATCTCGATCTGAACAGTGATGAAATTATATGCCATGCTACATTGAACATAAAAACTCTCGTTGACATAATATCGCGTAAATATGGAAGAATTCTCGGTCACAAATCGATCATGTTTTTCATTGTGTTATACGCGGTTGTTTCGGCTGGAAATTCGTTTGGATGGACTCCTACGCACTAAACAAAAGTGTTCCGCTAAATGAACATTAAGACGTACTCTAATGTAACAGTTTTAACTCTCTTTTGGTGTTAAATAAGAACGTCGTATTCTAGAAGCGAACACTGGTGTTCAGATTCTACTGGCCCAAAAGCAGAACTCTAAAAAAGGTGTTCCACTTCAGAACATCAAAACGTGTTCCATTGTTGCAGTTTTCGAACACTCTTTTGATGTTCTTGAATAGATACGAATAGCAGTGTTCAAATTTTCTATCATTTAGTCGTATTCTAAATGTACACATTGGTCCGAATCTTCAAGTAATTGTGATGGTACTCAACACCAGAACACCTATGTTGACTACCTATATTTCAGATCAAATTCGTATATTTACGAGAACAGTAGTGCTAAAATGAGGAACATCAAATTACATGTTAAGAGCACCAATGGTTGGAAATTTTTAGTATATATAAGACACGAATGATAATCCCCATGGTAAATTATGAACAGACTTACCTGCTTGCCTCCAGCAGGAAAATTCCATATTTCGACTAAACCGCCAAACACCTTCTGGTGTTAAACAAAAGATATAACAAAAATTATCAAAATAGTATAATAAGTCGTGATGCTTGTGATAACTGTAAGTACCAGAAACAAATCGATCGAAAATACCGACTTTCACACACTGAGTGTCGTGTAAAACATTTCCCATCGCTCGAGGACCTTGGGTTAGATAAGCTTTTACCAGGCGTCCATTGAGACTTTTATCCCCTATATATAGCTTTTAATTATATTATTGCACTTCTGTTAGTGTATATTATTGTTCTTCCTATCTTGCAAACAAAGAGGTCGATGAAAGGAACAAAATTCATGTTCCATCTAGGCAATCATTTTGATATTCTGTACTGGTGAACAGTCATCTTTTGAACGATTTGGATTTATCTAGGAGAGGAGACTGGCGATGATCTGGTGATAAAAATCTCTTGCAATAAACAGAATATTTATTTAGCTGTAAACTGCCTCTCTGGTCTCTAACACCTTTCATTTCTGTTCTGTATAACACGAGGTCATGTGACTTCTTGTCAGCACGGCGGCATTTTTCCACCATCCCGGAATGTTATTATGTTATTCGACTGTCACAAGCACAAACTAACTTATTTTTTGACAAGATCCATTGACCGTCTCTGTCAGTTTGGTTTAACTGAAATAATCATTCTGACGTGAGGCGTTTACAGACTTTTGTTGTTGAAGATTATCATTCAGATCCTTGGGTCCGAAGTGAATCGATTTCCAGGTTTGCCGAGAGAGTCATTCTCAAGGGAAATTCGAAATAAATGACCAGTCAAGAACACGAGGTCGTTTGAACCAGTTTAGTCTCATGAGTATTAGATCACAGAGACTATGACAATTCCGCGATTGAAAATTCTTTGAATGTACGTAACGTTATGTCCAGTCTAGTGTTCACAATATAATCGGTCCTATACTGTACTTATTAGAAATTTAGGCCAGAGACCAGAGAGAAAGTTTATAGCTAAGTGAATATTCTCTATATTGCAAGAGATTTTTTCACCAGACCTTCGTTGTCTTCTCTCCTAAAACAACCCAGATCGTTCCAAATACGTCCAGAATACTAAAAGTCTGTCCCATTCATCGTCCCCTGTGCTTGCAAGATAGGTAGAACGATAGCATATAATAATAATAAAACATTATTTATAGAAGGTAAAGGTCGCAATAATGGACGCCTGGTAAGAAAGCCTATCTAGCCAAGGCCCTCAGACGATAGGGAATGTGTTACACGAGATTTAATGTGTGAAAGTCGGTTAAAGATTCGATTGATTTGTCTCTAGTACTTGTAGCGATCAGAAAAATCGTGTCGTATTATACTATTTTGATAATTATATTATATCCAAGAGAATTGTCTAACACCAGAAGGTGTCTGGCGGTTTGGACGAAATGGGGATTTCTCCTGTTGGAGGTAAGCAGGTATGTCTGTGCATATTTTATCATGAGGATTGTCATTCTTGTCAGTCACACTAAAATTTTCGGGCGCCTGACGCGTTCATTTGGTGTTCTTAACGTGTACATTGTTGTTCTCAAATTTAACACTACAGTTCTCAACGTGTACATTGATGTTCCCAAATTTAACACTACAGTTCTCAACGTGTACATTGATGTTCCCAAATTTAACACTACAGTTCTCAACGTGTACATTGATGTTCCCAAATTTAACACTACAGTTCTCAACGTGTACATTGATGTTCCCAAATTTAACACTACAGTTCTCAACGTGTACATTGATGTTCCCAAATTTAACACTACAGTTCTCAATGTGTACATTGATGATCCCAAATTTAACACTACAGTTCTCAATGTGTACATTGATGATCCCAAATTTAACACTACAGTTCTCAACGTGTATATTGTTGTTCCCAAATTTAACACTACAGTTCTCAACGTGTACATTGATGTTCCCAAATTTAACACTACAGTTCTCAACGTGTACATTGATGTTCCCAAATTTAACACTACAGTTCTCAACGTGTACATTGATGTTCCCAAATTTAACACTACAGTTCTCAATGTGTACATTGATGATCCCAAATTTAACACTACAGTTCTCAACGTGTACATTGATGTTCCCAAATTTAACACTACAGTTCTCAATGTGTACATTGATGTTCCCAAATTTAACACTACAGTTGTCAATGTGTACATTGATGTTCCCAAATTTGACACTACAGTTCTCGTCATTATACGAACTTGTTCTTGAATACACATATTCCAAATAGGCGTTCTGGCGTTGAGTGCCATTACAACAAGTGTGCACATTTAGAATACGATTAAATGAAAGAAAACATTCAAATATTGAATTCAAGAACACCAAAAGGAAGAGTGTTCTAAACCTATTATAATGGAAGTACTTTTCGTGTTCTAATGTGGTTTTTTCAATGTTCTGGTTTTGGATTATAATGTGGGACAACAGTGATCACGTTTAGTATACGACTAAATGGAAAGATTTTGAACACAGCTGTTCTTATTTATCCGAGAACACCAAAGAGCGTTCGAAACTGTTACATTAGAACACATCCATTTTTGCCAAATAGAACCCAATGGAAACACGGCCGATCTGTGACTCTGAATTCTTCCATTTACGCGACATTATGTCCATGAGAGTTCTTGTGTTCAATGTAAGCAGAGTATATAATTTCATCATTGTTTAGACCGAAATCCGGGAGAGCATTTACTCTTTGGCGAAAGTGATGTTGTCAGTGGTGACAGTGATATTGTCAGTGGTGACAGTGATATTGTCAGTGGTGACAGTTATATTGTCAGTGGTGACCGTGATATTGCCAGTGGTGACAGTGATATTGTCAGTGGTGACAGTGATATTGCCAGTGATGACAGTAATATTGTCATTGGTGACAGTGATATTGTCAGTGGTGACAGTGATATTGCCAGTGGTCGTTGATCACAAGATGATTGAGTTAGTATTCAGCATTTTTTCAGAATGAAATCTCTGTTAGAAACGAGCTGGGGTTCATAAGTATTTATTTCATACGTGGATGGATTTGGGTCTGAAAGCTCTAAAAGGGTTTAACAATGCGAAAATATAACTAGACAAAGGCTATATATACTACCAAAAAGTGACACGACATTCAGCACTAATATCAACACGTATAACCGCCCCCCCCCCCGCCAAGTTCACGATGTACTATCCGTATTCCTAACGTATTTCATTCATGCTTTGATAGTGTCTATTTGAACACCATGGATTAAAGCATACGATCCTGAGGTCATGTCTATACGATCCTGAGGTAATGTCTATACGATCCTGAGGTCATGTCTATACGATCCTGAGGTAATGTCTATGTCTATGCCGTCCGAGGTCATGTCTATACGATCGAGGTCATGTCTATACGATCCTGAGGTAATGTCTATACGATCCTGAGGTCATGTCTATACGATCCTGAGGTAATGTCTATACGATCCCGAGGTCATGTCTATACGATCCCGAGGTCATGTCTATACGATCCTGAGGTAATGTCTATACGATCCTGAGGTCATGTCTATACGATCCTGAGGTAATGTCTATACGATCCCGAGGTCATGTCTATACGATCCCGAGGTCATGTCTATACGATCCTGAGGTAATGTCTATACGATCCTGAGGTCATGTCTATACGATCCTGAGGTAATGTCTATACGATCCTGAGGTCATGTCTATACGATCCTGAGGTAATGTCTATACGATCCCGAGGTCATGTCTATACGATCCCGAGGTCATGTCTATACGATCCTGAGGTAATGTCTATACGATCCTGAGGTCATGTCTATACGATCCTGAGGTAATGTCTATACGATCCCGAGGTCATGTCTATACGATCCCGAGGTCATGTCTATACTGGATTCAAGGCAAATATATCGTGTCTCATATGACGAGAAATAATTAGGCATGTCGACGTAGTATAGGGTATGACAAACCAATAAATGGACTGAGAATAATGATAATGTATTTGATTCTCGGACAGAAAATTGATTCAAACAATCGCTCCTGTGGATACCCTACCACTCACAGTGTGGGGCTGCAATTATATGGCGGCTTCTACCAGGAAGTTACATCGCAAATTACTGAAGGGATGTTCAAATAGTGGACTTATATATATCATTTAGTCAGAAGTGGCAGACGATCCATTGACCGCGCAGAAGAACGCGAAAAATGGAATACCAGTTATTACGTTCAGTTCGATGAACTTCTCGTATGCGGTGTTGCACTTTTGGTCGAGTAACGGTCATATTGAATCGTTGTGCTAGTGTCCGGGAAGCGGATCTGTTGTCTTCATCCATAATTGAGAAGTCCCTCGGTTGTTCGTGTTCTGGTTCTGCCTGGTTCATTAAATCTCCCCATGTTCCACTGTTAGTGTTGCCTATATGATATACTCTATTGGGGATGTGTCTCTATCCAAGTATTTGTTAAGTGTAAGCATTCCCTCGGTATTCACATCTATACCACCTCGCACTGAGTGAATAAGCTCACAAAGGAGTTTTAGTTGCAGTAATCATGATAATGGGAATGTGGATATTCTATTCTAAATACGAATCTATAATAATAGCTCAAATCTACAGTTATATGCTGGTATTTCTGTGTTCATCTTGATGAATTTGATGACAGCCTTTATACCCTGCCTTTATCATTGTAACACGCCCTCCAGCTTAGGGCAGCATTGTTTGTACCATGTTTGTTTGGCACAGGAGGTAGATTAAAGTACCAAACAAATTAGGCTCTCTGACAATTCATTGTGATCAGTGTCTGTAGAGCCTAATTTTCAAAATTCGAAATTTAATTTTTTTTTTTTAGTTTTGGTTAGGTTTTTGTTGGGGTTTTGCTGGGGTATGTTTGTTTGGGTTATCGTCGCCGTGTGACCAATAAGGTTAGGTGCGACGTTAAACTTCAAACAACCAACCAACCAAATCATTGTAATACTCGATGCTCGAGACAAACGGCAGCTTCATGGTTTGGCGTCGCGTGACCACATGCAGAAGTCGATGCACAACAATCGTTTTATAAAAATATGAATCGACCTATTTATTAAGCTGCTGTGGCTGCTATTCTATTTCCGCAAAATGTAGGATTATGGTTCCATATTTTTTTCTGTTTATATGGATCATTTCTGGAAATCACATTTTTCTTCTTCTTGCAAATTGAGGTCATGCTGGCGTTGCGGAAGACATTTGCGCTTTGAGGAAGCCATCTTTTATTTAGAACAGATAGTACCCAAATATTTGTCCATGAAACCTCCAATGAGAATTTAATTATTTGGGAATGGATGTAGTTTAGAGTATATTGTGTTATCTGGGATTGTCAGATCCATCCTATAGGAAAATATATACATTTGTTGTCAAAATTGACCTTCTGGTTAACGTCCCTTCTTCAAAAGTGTTGACTCATTGTCAGTGCTTTGAGTAAGAATATCAATAAGCTCTCTTTAAATGAACTTTAAATTGCAGTCAATACCTCAAACATCAAAAATACCCACACAGATCAGCCGCCCGCCGGCCACGGTACACTCTTAAAACTAAAGTGTTGAAACTTACACGTAAAGTGTTGAAATAACCCTTTAAGTGTGTCCACAGGGACAACACTTAAAGAGCAGTCCCTGTGGACACACTTAAAGAGTTATTTCAACACTTTACGAGTAAGGTACAACACTTTCGTTTTAAGCGTGTATGTATAACAAATAGGAAACACTTAAAACATAACTGATTGCATTGGATAAACATCTGGAAACGATGTTATTATTGATGACAAGAAAACACTAGCGAACCATTCCTGTTTAGCACTAGAACAATTTTGTGGGGTCCACTTCTTACCAATCTCTCTGATAAGCATTTAGAAGTCGGCGTATAAAACACAATGGATAACAACTTCTTCATTGCTTCTTAATCATTTTTGAAAAAAGTTGGAAGTATCTCCAATGAAACGTCAGCACAGTAATAAAGAGGTAGTTATCCATAGAATAGCCTTGAGTTGTGTTAAACTCCTTACCAGTTAGTGTCACCGTGTTATCATGAACTTTTTATCGATGTGTTATAAGTTAATAATTTAATATCAGCTACACACCACGACACTTCATCAAGAGGACAGATGTTCTGTTGAATTTATTATTATCGCTAAACAATATCAGGCAAGAATGGAGCCTGTCTAACTATGTATATTCAGGAAGTATAAACCAGGCATCGATCTCATACTACGTGATATTTCGTTGTCATTTCAGAACAACACAAAGAGAATAATAAATTTGCTGTTGAGGCTATATTATTATTATGCTATGAAATGCCGGTTACCTTAAAGCATACATGTATAATCATCTTCACATTTCAAAGTACATTCAATGTCACTCGTCTTATAGCCGTCAAACAATCGAACAATTGTGCAAACTTAAAATGCTTACGGTATAATTTCTGTTGATCTTTGCTTTTGTATTGTATCAGTCTTAGTGCCATTTTCCAAATCATCGTCATTTGTACGAATACGAATACTTTATTACTCCCAGACCAGATTCACTGGTATTAGGGGTGAAAATAGAATAATACAGAGGTGGACAGGATGTCAGGTACATTCTAGTACATGATACAGTATACAGATAATAATTAGTGTATAGATTCAGCTTGTAGTACTTGTTAATACTTAGTCAAATGGTTCGTCAAAATCGCTATTGGGCTTGAACGCTTACCAAAGTCATAGCCCTTTGAATAAACCTACTTAAATTAATCAATACTTTTTTCGACGGGTTATTGAACAGATCCTTTGTTTTAAACTCATTAGGATATTTATAATAATAAGATGGTATATATCTATTTCTGAGTTCTTCAAGTCGAGTACAGTAAAATAAAATATGAGATTCATCTCCAATATCTCCACTATCACATAATATACATACTCTATTCTGACGAGGGATACCAGTCCAGCTACCTGTTTCAATCGGTAACCTATGATTGGATGTTCGAAATTTAGTCATGCTATGTCTCAGTCCAGGGGGCAATACAGTGAGGTAATTTTCTAAAAGAATCTGTTGTTTAAATATTTTGTAAAACTCTGTTTTAGACAGTTTATTTATTTCTTCGTGCCAATGTTGAAAATACTGATCAGTTAAATTTTGTCTTACGATTGAAACAAGCCACTTTACACTACTAAATTGCTGGGAAGCCCATATATATCTTAAACCACAATCATTTAATATCAATTCTATCTTATTTAACCATGGCGATTTTCCTGAAATATTACACCTCAGAATGTGATAAACTAAACTGGAGAGTTTTTCAGTTTTTCCAGAGACGATTTTTGCCCACAGTGTTATCATACGTACGCAAACATCAATTGCTAAAGGAGCCCTACCAAGTTCCCCGTAAACAATAACACTTTGTTGTGTTCAATATGGATACATCCAAAGGGCATAAACGAAACTGATTGGCGTGCCTTAACCATAGCAACATCTCATAGCAATAGCAAAACAATGAGAATATATGGACAATCTCGCTATTTCGAATTTTGGCTGTCTCGGTAGATTAATCTTCATGTACCGGCAGATTAATCTCCATGTATCGGCAGAGTAATCTTCATGTATCGGTAGAGTAATCATCATGTGTCAGTTGATTAATCTTCATGTATCGGTTGATTAATCTTCATGTATCGGTAGAGTAATCTTCATGTATCGGTAGAGTAATCTTCATGTATCGGTTGATTAATCTTCATGTATCGGTAGATTAATCTTCATGTATCGGTTGATTAATCTTCATGTATCGGTAGAGTAATCTTCATGTATGGGTAGAGTAATCTTCATGTATCGGTTGATTAATCTTCATGTATCGGTAGATTAATCTTCATGTATCGGTAGAGTAATCTTTGTGTATCGGTAGAGTAATCTTCATGTATCGGTAGAGTAATCTTCATGTATCGGTAGAGTAATCTTCATGTATCGGTAGATTAATCTTCATGTATCGGTAGAGTAATCTTTGTGTATCGGTAGAGTAATCTTCATGTATCGGTAGAGTAATCTTCATGTATCGGTAGAGTAATCTTCATGTATCGGTAGATTAATCTTCATGTATCGGTAGAGTAATCTTTGTGTATCGGTAGAGTAATCTTCATGTATCGGTAGAGTAATCTTCATGTATCGGTAGAGTAATCTTCATGTATCGGTAGATTAAT
>JAVTVY010051579.1:0-27490 GCA_036873755.1 Hanleya hanleyi | reverse complement strand
ATGACACATCAGTAAACTATTGTCTCTGGGGAATTCTATGACACATCAGTAAACTATTGTCTCTGGGGGATTCTATGACACATCAGTAAACTATTGTCTCTGGGGAATTCTATGACACATCAGTAAACTATTGTCTCTGGGGAATTCTATGACACATCAGTAAACTATTGTCTCTGGGGGATTCTATGAGACATCAGTAAACTGTTGTCTCTGGGGAATTCTATGAGACATCAGTAAACTGTTGTCTCTGGGGGATTCTATGACACATCAGTAAACTGTTGTCTCTGGGGGATTCTATGAGACATTAGTAAACTGTTGTCTCTGTGGGATTCTATGACACACCAGTAAACTGTTTTCTCTGGGGAATTCTATAACTGTTGTCTCTGGGGGATTCTATGACATCAGTGAACTGTTGTCTCTGTGGAATTCTATGACACATCGGTAAACGGTTGTCTCTGGGGGATTCTATGAGACATTAGTAAACTATTGTCTCTGGGGGATTCTATGAGACATTAAGTAAACTATTGTCTCTGGGGGATTCTATGACACATCGGTAAACTGTTGTCTCTGTGGGATTCTATGACACATCAGTAAACTATCGTCTCTGGGGAATTCCATAACTGTTGTCTTTGGGGGATGCTATGACACATCGGTAAACTGTTGTCTCTGTGGGATTCTATAACACATCAGTAAACTGTTGTCTCTGGGGAATTCTATGACACATCGCTAAACTGTTGTCTCTGTGGGATTCTATGACACATAAGTAAACTGTTGTCTCTGGGGAATTCTATAACTGTTGTCTCTGGGGGATTCTATGACACATCGGTAAACTGTTGTCTCTGGGGGATTCTATGACACATCACTAAACTGTTGTCTCTGTGGGATTCTATGACACATCAGTAAATTATTGTCTCTGGGGAATTCTATAACTGTCGTCTCTGGGGGATTCTATGAGACATTAGTAAACTGTTGTCTCTGATTGATTATATGTTACTCGAGACTGCTATTTCTGCATGAATACTGCTTTAGTAAGGATGTACTTTATTCATTTGATTATATCAGTCAAATCTCTCTTATTTTGCTTAGGAATATCGTAGTTTAGTTGCTGCTCGTATACAAATAAATATTCTAGAAATAATGTTCTACAACCAGCATTTCACAACCTATACAAACCAGCATTTCACAACCTATACAAAATCAGCATTTCACCCCATTAATTTTTCTCATTTTGAATTCTAGCGCAAATTCGTGCCTCCGGATGTTCAGGAAGGGAGTGTATGAACGGCGGTACATGTTACACTGACGACATCGACATTTTGGATAAATGTTATTGTCCCGCTGCCTTTTATGGAGACCGATGCGAGTACAGAAGAGGTATACTTTGAAACCGCATGTTATTAACATATGTATTATGGATAACTTGACGCAGTGTCTTATTTCACGTCTTATTTGAAGAATTGTGAATGTCAACTCCATGTATTACACATATGTATGGCAATCAGTTTTGGTATTTATCCGTTCATTTTTTATGTCGAAAAATCTTTTTCTGATATCAAAAATAAAATGTTGGCCTTTCTGGTATTATCGATTAATTGATTATATAAAAAACTGTTTTCGATATAAAAAAATGTATATTTTTGATATAAAATATTCATTTTTTTTTATATTAAGAAAAGATTCATTAAACTTAAAATAAATTTTTTAATATTAAAAACTGATATAGGAAAGGATTTTTTGATATCCAAATAAAGTTTTATTTTTTATATAAAAAAAGAATTTTGGGTATAATGATTTTTATATCAAAAAAAAAAAAAAAAAAAATATTTCAAAGAGGCTTGCCATACACATACACCATAATTGTATATACACATGTATTCTATGCCAGGTTAATTCTCTGTAAAGATGATTGCTTTAAATCTAAGATTTTGATCTGAATGTAAGTCGATTAATCTAAATACCAGGAACAATATGGATTACCATGCATTGGGGGGGGAGCATTGGCTATTTAAATGATCATAGTAAGTAACTAGGGATACCGGGCGAGAGATGGTATAAAATTTAAACATATATAAAATTTCTGCGTCGAAGCATAATGTTATGGCATTTCGTGGGCAGTAAATTTCGCAATAAAGGATTATCCGGGTTAATACACTGCGTCTCATTCATTAATGCAAGTCTAATATCCGCATATACAGGACATTCTAACAATACATGTTTTTCGGATTCAGTCTTATTTGAGAAAGCGAAGCATAACCTATTTTCTACTGGTAGGTTTACAAATCTACCCTTTTCTAAACGGATAGGAGCGATATCTAAATATTGCGAGGGCACTTCGACGATATTTCGGCATAATTTGTGATACATATGTTTCTGTTTTAAAGTTATTCTTAAATAAACAGTAAGATCTCAAATTTATTTCCACCCTGAGAGTGGATACTGCAATGCCGATTTATCCTATGTTGCCATTCGTATTCAAAATGCTGAAATTCCAATTTTTCAACTTCGGTTGGTATAGGTATTTGCAGGGGTCGAAATTTACAATTTTGAGACCATATGCATCAAATTTATTCCGAACCCGAAAAGACCAGTTTCTACATCCATTTGAAGATAGTGAATTTGTCCATGCCATTATCTTCTGGTTAGTCCTATTTGTACACATGTCCGAGGTGCGACATTGATTTCCATAGTTTTACACAAACGGGCAAGAGTTATCTCCCCCGGCAAAATAGGGCAGTATATCCCGTGACTATACTACTAACGGGCATCCAGCCCATATCACCCGAAACTGCTGCATTTGGTGCATACATGTACTTGCCCAAACCTAGGAAAAATCGCATGGTTCTATTTTGAACACTATTAATACAAGAGTGGTTCTTAGTATCCCATATATCGGCAGCATATTGGATAACAGGCCTGAGACCAACATAGCATACATCTCTGTGTAGTGAAAGTATATTACAAGTGACATCACCCAAACGTTTATATTTGACGATCACTAGGCCAAGTGCTCAACCAGCAGACTGCAGAGCAACGTGCTTAACTGTCTTATCTAAATCCATAAACTCCTTGAGACAAAAACCAAGATAGGTGTATACAATCGAATGAACCAAAAATTACAAGATGGAATTTCTTTCTCAAGATAAACTCTTGTTTTCACCGAGAAAGTGACAATAATAGACCAATATCCACGTATGTTCCTCACAGCCTGTCTCAGTTGACCGAATCATTCCCAATTCAAGAAACTCGACCACCGATATTGGCAAGTGGCCAAATGAGAGGTGGGAGGGGGGGGGGGGCACCTTTTAACAAAGGGGAGAGAGGTTGTCAAAGTTTTACCATATTTTTCAACCTTTTGTTATAGTCTTCATTGATAATGAATTTGAGTCCCTAGCTCAAAAATATAAACTTTCCCACACTAACCGTGAGTAAACTAACGGTCGAGCACGCCTATGAAAACATTATTTCTTAATTTCTCAGGTTTGTGGTCTAGAAAGAAACTATAATAAACCTTCTAAGAAATTCAATGGTTGGCTGGATTTCTTCCAACTTTCTTCACAAGCCAATGAAAAATGCCGGATTTCCATTTGAAAATTTGAATTGACCAATAGGGTGCTTTAAAATTGTAAGATATCCCATGATGCATTGCCGTTTTCTTCTTTTCAAGTAATTGTCTGATTTCGTCCTCTTTGTTCCATTTGCAGTTAACATGCGCTGTAATTCTGCCGCCATGTATATTAACGTTAATCCGTATGTTAATACAAGCAGTGGGTTCGCTGGACTTATTTATGTCGTTCCCCTGCGAGAGAAGCAAGAATGTCGATTTAAGCCGGCCACTTCAGCTGGTTTAGCAGGGTACGAACTGGAGCTACCACTAACAAATGGGGATTGTTCCTCTGCTAGGAAAGAAACCACGAATAATGTAAGTTGTTTGAGAAGAGGATTCAATAACAGCGGTTTAAATCGGTTCAAATCGATCTTATCGCAACTATAATCCTTTTCTGGAACCATATTAATTGAACCATGGGTAAATTCAAAGTCTAGTTTGTCGTTCTAGCGAAAGTTTTTGAAATTTAATACAAACTCTGCAGTGTGCGAAAAGGGTACACTGTCAGCAAAAAATTGTAACACTTATTGAACGCGTAAAACCGTTCATCTCTGACTAATTTTAGCGGTTGCTGGATTAAGTTGAAATAATGTTGTGGAATTAATCAACTGGTCCATTTTGAACAATAATGAAAAGAAAAAGGTACCAAAAATTCCACAACGCCAAGTACCTCAACAATCGAAATATGGGGTTGGACGGCACTCAACACTATACGTTCATATTGACGTCCAAATCAGAGGGCCCTCGGTAGCCGAGTGGTCTAAGGCGCTTCGCTGGTGACCGCTAGCCTCACACCGCTGAACCGGCACGGGTTCGAGCCCAGCTGGTCTATGTGTGAAAGTCTGTCAGTTACTTGCCGAAGGGCGATGGTTCTCTCCGGGTACTCCGGCTTCCTCCACCAACCAAACTGACTGTCACCATATGAGTGAAACAAACTTGAGTGTGACATTAAGCTAAATTCCCTCCCTCCCTCCCTCCAAATCAGAACACCATATCGTGTTAAAAACTGAACACATAAGTGGAAACTTTGAGGCGAACATATGTCAGATATCACTCGAACACTAGAGAACATATATGAACACGCGTGTTCAAAAATGATCATCGTGTATTCAATATTCACAACTGAACACCTATTCTGTAACATTTTTGGAACAATAGCGTCTGCGTGAACATGTAAAAGCGTTCAATTTAATTTTTTACGGGAGTCTTCGTTATATACGTTTAACTTCACATCTGAAAATAAATAGTTCTTCTTTACAGGATGGAACAGTTGTATATAGATACGATATTGTATCAGGGTACCAAAGCGGTATCAGTACATATCTGGACGAGACACACGTGATCACATGTACCGTTAATAAGAATGGTACCGTCACGGCTTCCTCTGGTACCGGTTTTGAGGAAATGTGAGTACCTTTGAACCTTCTCCGGCATCATTGAAATTAATCATTAACCACAGACCACTTCTTTCATTCTTTTGTCCTTTCTTTCTGTGAACTTCTTAAAATGTGTTTATGAGCATGTCTCATGGGGACATGGGGATTTGGGCCTGAGAACATCATTGGAAAAATGTTACGCGATTTTGGACGTTGAATTTCTTTAGCTTTAACATATTTCATTGCCTCAAATTAGCAGATGGATTGATGACAAAAGTCTGACAAAATTTCCACTAAACCGAACCATTCAGAAAGCGCGCTGAAGCAGCTCATCAGGCCAATCCGCATCGCGGTTTGAGTATTGATTGGTTTGAATTTTATCGTCGGACAGACTACCCTTGAAATCGACATCGGGTGTCAAATCAAAAACCGAAGAGTTGTTATTCATAGAATAGCCTTACTAACTTAAACCAGTTATAACTGATTAAATACATGTGTCCATGTTGTAGCAGAGGAAGGAACAAATATCAATTACACAGGGACGCTTTCACTAGTAGGATTCAGGGATGAGTTCCGAGTCGTTGCGTCTATTACACAATCTCGTACATTTCATCCCCAGCGGTTGTTCTCAATTAGCGCGTCGGTATCTGAAGCCCTTCATTGCTGTGGAGCTGGCGTTTCGTTGGAGACACTTCCAACTTTTTCAAAGCTAAATTTAGCTTGTGAAAAAGTTGGAAGTATTATATATATATCTCCAACGAAACGTCAGCTTCACAGCAATACAGAAGTTGTTATCCATAGAATAGCCTTGTGTTATAATTATACCTATCTTCAAATAATAATGTAATTTGATGAATCTGTATCAAATTTATACCAGTTATATATGAGTGATTAAAACATGGTTCCATGTTGTAGTGTATTTGGAGAAACCAAAATCAGACATTGACAGGCGAAGTTCAGATAACCAAGTTTACATGGCTTCGTTTGTTCCTATTATACTACACCATGAATCCTTTCACTGAACTTACTTGTACACTCCGGGGAAACACGGCTTCATGGGTCGTACGGCTCCATCCGGCAATAAAACAACCCCTCCCCACTCTCTGTCCACTGCTTTTATCGAGTTCGGCAAATAGTTTCATTGCCGTGAAGAGCTGATCCGTCAAAACATCAACGGCCGACTGAATTTCTCCTAATTGCGGACGGATCAGCTCTTCGCGGCAATGAAACTATTGCCGAACTCAATAAAAGCAGTGGACAGAGATTGGGGAGGGGTTGTTTTATTGTCGGATGGAGCCGTACGACCCATGGAGCCGTGTTTTCTCGGAGTGTATACGTTTAAGTTCAGTAAGATGATTTATGGCGTAGTAGGAACGAACGAAGCCATGTAAACTTGGCTATCTGAACCTTGCCTCTCAATGTCTGATTTTGGTTTATCCCTAGATACGCCACAATTGGAACCATGTTTTAATCACTCACATATAACTGATATAAATTTGGTTCAGAGCGAGATGCGTCCTCCGCCTGTGACCGATATGAGAACGTCCGTTTCCTTACTTATGTTTAATATCACGGTCGGGAGAGGCGGTAACAATTGGTTCAATGAAACGCATAGGCAGTATGGACAGGCAGAAAAATGGGGGGCAGATACACTCTTAAAACGTTGGTGTTGTGCTTAACATTATAAATGTTAGAGGGCTGGCAACGCTATATAAAGTGTTATATTTGTAACACTCAGAAAGTGTTGGAGGGAAGTGTTATATCCAACATTATAGTTCTGTATCCGGAGCAATACGTCATTTCACAAGTGTTATATCCAACATTATAGTTCTGTATCAGGAGCAATACGTCATTTCACAAGTGTTATATCCAACATTATAGTTCTGTATCAGGAGCAATACGTCATTTCACGAGTGTTATATCCAACATTATAGTTCTGTATCAGGAGCAATACGTCATTTCACGAGTGTTATATCCAACATTATAGTTCTGTATCAGGAGCAATACGTCATTTCACAAGTGTTATATCCAACATTATAGTTTTGTATCAGGAGCAATACGTCATTTCACAAGTGTTATATCCAACATTATAGTTCTGTATACAGGAGCAATACGTCATTTCACAAGTGTTATATCCAAAATTATAGTTCTGTATCAGGAGCAATACGTCATTTCACAAGTGTTATATCCAACATTATAGTTCTGTATCAGGAGCAATACGTCATTTCACAAGTGTTATATCCAACATTATAGTTCTGTATCAGGAGCAATACGTCATTTCACAAGTGTTATATCCAACATTATAGTTCTGTATCAGGAGCAATACGTCATTTCACAAGTGTTATATCCAACATTATAGTTCTGTATCAGGAGCAATACGTCATTTCACAAGTGTTGTAAAGTGTTGTATTGCTCCTGTTGGATATAACACCTTTTCTCGAATACTTTCTAAGAGTGTTACAATTATAACACATCATATAATGCTGTTCCTCCTCCAGTATATTATAAGAGTGTAGAAAGGCAAGGGGAGGGGGCGTATCACTTCCATGAGGACAAGGGCTTCATCATCAGAATTTCCGTGATTTTTAGAAATTCAAAATTATTTACTATTTCTCTTTTCAGCGATCCACAGTCCCATTCTGGTGTGAACAGTAATCGAGGCTATCAGCCTGTAAGCCTGTTAATCAAACATCGTGGATCGGAGAGTGTTGTATCGAGACCGGTCAGAGTCGGAGATGCACTGTTCTTGGAATTCGAGCTCCCGGACACTGATTTACGTATGATATTCATGCACTAAAATGAAAGTGTTATACATGTATTTAACATTAAAAATATCCGAGAAGTGACAACATTATATAAAGTGTTATATTTGTAACACTCTCAGAAAGTGTTGAAATAAAATGTTATATTTAATATTGAATTATAGTGTTGGATATAACACTTTTTCAACCCTTTCTGAGAGTGTTACATATATAACAGTTTATATAATGTTGTCACTCCTCGGACATTTATAATTGATAAATACAACACTTTCATGTTTTTTTTACATATAATTGATCATTATTCTTGTATACATTTTAAATGTAATACTCTGGAATAATTGAAAAGTTAATTACTTAAACTTATTGCGACGGCCGTTGGTATACTTACCGAAAGTTCTCTGCACCACTGCGCCCCTAGCGATACAAGTGAGATAAAACTTTTTCTGAATAAGGTTATAGTTCTATCTAGCAAAGTTCACGTGCTAGATCAAATTCTCAAAAACAGAAACCCAGTTTAATTTTTATTAGTTCTGAGAAAATTGAATTTATGTAAATGTACATATCTTTGACAGTGAAACCTGTGCATACCGATATTTATGCTTAACTTTAAATAACTTTGAACCTTGATAACCCAGAACACTGTCAAAACTGATACTATGATCTGGTCCACAGCATGCTCGGTTTACACAGGTTATAACTGATACTATGATCTGGTCCACAGCATGCTCGGTTTACACAGGTTATAACTGATACTATGATCTGGTCCACAGCATGCTCGGTTTACACAAGTTTCACTGTATTACAATGTCATTCCGGTCTTGTATCTTCCAGTGTACGCAGCCTACAGAGTGGAATCTTGTACCGGGCAGGCCATCATCAACAATGAAACCATACAGCAAGAGCTACCCCTCATCTCGGGGAAGTGAGTGACAATACCAAATAATTTGGTACAGCTCTACCCAGAAAGTGTATTATTTCCCCATGAATCACGGCCGCTCTTTCAGATCGAAGGCATAAACATGGGCTTTTGATAAGTAATGACATCGGTTTCACTTTTACCAAGATCCTGCAATTATTTCCAATTATATATTGAGGAAAAATTCTAGACAATTGTTTGAAAAACTATTTTATTGTGGATAGAGTCAGTGTCCAGTTTTTACATATAATTGATAGTTTTTTATACATTTTAAATATAATATTCTGAAATAATTGAAAAGTTAATTACTTAAACTTATTGCGAGGGACTTTGGTACTTACCGGAAGTGCCCTGCACCACTGCGCCCCTGGTGGTACAACTTTTTGCTGAATAAGGTTATAGTTCCAAATACCAACATTCATACGTCATATTACTACACATAGCTTCGTTATTTGTAATGAATTCGATGTATGTACGTATCGGCTTCGTTTGACTTTATTATCAAATTCCTTGCAATACTTCTGTACACGTGATCATGGATATCACGTGATGCATGGTGAAGAACAATATACATAGGTACATGTACATGTATTAGGTACACTATATTGGGAGGATTGAACAATAAGGTAAACCATAAGTGGTTGTTCTGACAGTTGATTGGTCAATTGGGCCAAACTCGACATACAGGAAGTGACAGTCATAGAATCTGACTGGATAGTTGGTTTTGTGAAAGTCCCCCATTAATCATTGATTGGTCCACTCAACGAAAGAGTCATGAAAAATGGCAGACAAGCTAGCATTCGTTATCAGTTTCAAGGCTATCTTAGCGGTGTTCTGGTAGAGAATGCCAACAAAGGAATAGCTGTGAAGTATTTGATGATTTCAGGACGTTAATGATAGTTTTACAGTCGCAAATTGGGTTTTACTGGCGACGCATTCGCGGAGTTGGTAAAACGAATATTTGCAATGGTGAAACCAGCATTAGTATATTGCGTGGCCGTATTTGATAGGCCGTAAGAATGGCAGTTATATTGTATGTTATTCTTGTATTTGTGTCTTGAATGATGGTGCTATCTTGTGCTTTGAAACTTTTACAACTATGTATGGCCAAAAAACCTCATTGTCTTTTTGTCGTGGGACTGAATACGCTCATACTATTCAGCTTGTATCACTGACGTCCCTACTCTCCTTGTTCCCCCCGCTGATTCACATCGCCAAGTTCGCGCCTCTTGGCCGTAAAGGGGCTCTTTATCTGGTTACCCAATCGCCGGGCCGTAATAGCTCGGAGATAACCAGATTCCTCATACTAACCACGATTGGCTAAGTACCTCAAGTGATCGAAATTACGTCATGCCTTCATGATAGTGAGATCACGACTCTCACGTAATGTGGAAGCCATGCCAATATTTTGACAGTGACACGCCCTCTTTATACCGTATCTCTCAAAAGAACTTTTCCCCGTCTTAATTACAGTCAACATTCAATTCAAAATCTGAAACAATTGAACGGTGTTTTTACGTTAGCATTCTAGGCAGCTTGATCTCCTTATATACTCATGACGATAAAGCGTGGTCTTATCAGTGGGATATTAACAACATTTACAGGGATTTATTTGTTAATTATTTGAAGGTATCAGTGAACAAATGTTTGCAATCATTATCAAAAAAGTTATCCAAAAATCTGTTCACTCTTAACTCAGAAATTAACGTAATTAGAGCTGTTTTGTCGTCCGTTTATTGTTAGTTTTGCCGTTAACGACATATGAACGTTTGAAGTGGGAGACAACTCATATTGCCAAAACTCTTCCATAAGAGTGATATTCATTGGTCATTGGTGGTTGGCCTGTGCAGAGCGCCCCCTTACGGCCAAGAGGCGCGAAATATGCGATGTGAATCAGCGGGGGAACAAGGAGAGTAGGGACGTCAGTGATACAAACTGTTTATCAGCGTAGGGACTGAACAGACTGTGGTATATCTGTAACATTCGGAACCTTTAAACTTCCAGTTTTTCTCTTTTGCTGACGTAATTCTCTGCATTTATTTATTTTCCAGCTGCATAGACCCAGGCGGTTCATCAGTCATTGACGGTCCGTTCAGTCAAACCGATAGAATCACTCGACTCGATATCCGTGCATTCAAGTTCTTTGATACATCGATAGTTCATTTTATCTGTTCCTTGACGCTGTGCCCCACGAATACCATTGCACCCTGTGAACCGGTGAGTTGGCCTCCTCGTAAGATCATCACACAGGCCACAATAAAAACTAGTCTGTTTGAAATTTGGTATGATTTGACAGCTTAAGTACTAGTAGTTTGGATTTGTTTGGCGTTCCTGGGCTGCCAAAAACGGCACTCCTATTAACGCCAGGCTCCTAAAATTATATAGGTCGTGTTCAGCACTATTTTCCCCATATAGCGACCATACCCTCGTGGCAACAGACATGGTACACACCTCGTGCTGCTCACCCATTTGGGGGCATAAATTTTACTGTAGTTTTATGTACCATGAACCATTACATTAACCTTATATACTCTCTAAATAAAGTTGAGTGAAATTTCACTCAAATAAGAGTGGAAATTGATCCCACTCAATACTTGAGTGAGATTTTTACTCATTTTGATTTACTTTTCACTCAATTTGAGTTAAATGCACTCAACTCGAGTGAAAATTAATCCCACGTGGTTTTAACTCAAGTTGAGTGAAAAATAACTGAAGTTGAGTGAAAAGTAACTCAAGTTTGAGTGAACAGGTACATTTCACTCAAACTTGAGTGGAACAGTTCACTCAAGTTTTTTTAGAGAGTATTATTCCAATTTTCTTCACAGACCAATGAAAATACCCGATTTTCGAGAATTCAAATTAGCCAATCAAATGCTCTAAAGCTGGAAAGATATCCCGTGATGCAAAGTTGTTTCTGTAAAACTCAATTGTTATGTGATAAACCCGATGTATGTGTGACAAGAATATGTCATTTTGATTGACTCATATGTTTCCCCAGGTAAACTGTACAGCCAATCCAGGGACTGGACGGAGGAGAAGGCAAACTACGACCGTGTTTCTGAAATCAGATGTGATTGGTCAGCGCCTTCAAGTGTATGATGAAACTGCTGAGCCCGGAACAAACCCAGGTAAGCTAATCATATTGAAACATATATAAGTTTTCAATGTAGTTTAATCTGATTCGATCCAACTATTTAGTGGAACTAAGTTTAGCTATATGAATACTTTATATCGCCACTTATAGGTATCGCCAGGTGGTGTTGCGTTCTCTTATTTTTACGTCTAAGGCAAAAAAAAAAAAAAAAAATGTAAATTTATTTCATGCATATAAAATCCGAAATTTTCTTCTATAAGTGTTAACATATCTGTACCATTAAGCCCAAATTAAATACAATTATTAATGTTCACTGTCAAAGTGACGTCAAAACACCACCAAAGGACGTTTGATTTTTTTTTGTCTTTTCCGTATACATTTGATAGAGATTTCTTTACTTCAACCAAAACCTATCTAATGTTTTCAATATCATCATGTCGAATGTAATGTTATATCGACATATCATTTTGGTTGAAGGTGTCATATTTTAGGTATATCAAGAAATCTCTACCAAAACAGCGAGCGTCAGATCCGACATTCAATATTCAGCAGTCGTCCTTAAGGATGTCAGTAGTATATAGCATTGATTTCAGCGCGTATTGACCTTTGACCTCAGAAATTTGCATATCACGTGACAGAGGTCAAAGGTCATTGAGTGCACTTGAGTTGACCTGTATCCTTTCATCTTGTCTTTGACCTTGGATCATGTTTAGACATGTTAGGGTTGGGGTTTTTCGATCACGTGCGGTATGACGTCACTTCCGGTCTGGGTGAATGGGGCGTGACCTGTGAACCTGATAGGACATGTACTGACCTGTCTGTGGGGTTTTTCCCTACAATGTCGTTCACCTTCGTGTTTTTTCGGTGAGGTGCGATGGGTACGTCCGTGTCTTTTCGGTGAGGTCCGTGGGAACATGATAGGCCATGTACTGTCTGTGGGGTTTTTTTCCCCCGCCAGAATTTCGCTGTCGTCTGCTTGGGGTTGTCACGTGCCGAACACCTGGCTCCCCGAATTGCAACATTGTTGCACGTTCCCAAGGATTGCCCTATATCCGGGTCCTTTAGCAATACCATTGCTGAGATGCGTGTACTGACTTGTATTTGGAGAATCACGGGGAGATCAGGTGATAGTTCAAGGTCATATTGAATGATAGAAATGCGTGTACTGACCTGTTCATCTGTGGTTTACATCCGGCGACTTATATCCGGGTCCTTTAGCTGTGTGTTCCGGGTACATCCGAGTTTACACGGGAACAGTCGGGTAGTTACGGAGGAAGACACGGAGGTGACCGAAGATGTCACAGAGGTGCCCGAAGAGACACGGAGGTTACCGAAGATGTCACGGAGGTCACCGAAGAGACACGGAGGTGGCCGAAGATGTCACGGAGGTTACCGAAGAGACACGGAGATGCCCGAAGAGTCACGGACGTTACCGAAAAGACACGGAGGTGACCGAAGAGACACGCAGTTTGCCGAAAAGACACGAATGTCACGGAAAAACGTATAAAAGAGGGAATTTTTAGGGGATTGCTTTATTCATTGCCCTGCCGATCGGAGCTACCTGACCAGCCTGAGCCAGTCTACCTGAGGAGTGACCAGCCTACCAGTGGAGCCTGAAGCCAGACCGATAGCATGAGACGTGGAGAAGATTTTCCAGAGGATCCAGGAGCGCCTCCGGCTGAAGTCTTACCCGAAGACGAGCGTGTGAGTGCGTTGTACCGCCGTCACTGGACCACGATACGCCGTTGTTTCCACCGTCACCATCGTCTATTGGATTTATATAATTTTCGGTTGGAGGACCTCACGCATCTTCCTACTTACGCCGAGAACATTTTTACAGATCAGGTGACAGCCTTCAAATTGAATGTGACATTTGGGTATATCTTACGGCACAAAGAGACGGACCAACTGCGGTATTTCTATCCCAGTAATAATTCCTATGTGTTTGACCAGCCGTTCACGGTGACGGATGCTATTTCTCTGGAGCCACTCATCGACCAACTGACTACGTTGGATCCATTGGAATGGGCCCGGTTGCAACGTCCCAACACCAAATGGACTGTAAAAATGGTGACGAACGTCACATTTTTCGTCACGAAAATGAGAAATCACCCCATCGGCGCTCCTGTTATTCTTCCGCCTTGGCTGCTCAATCGAAGAGGACTGTATGCGTTAGCGAGAGGCTCAAACGGGCCCTACAAAGACCGAAAATGTCTGTTTCGGTGTTTGGCCATTCATTTGGACCAGTGTAATCCTCGGAATTGTGAAAGAAATGCAACACTGTATTGGGAAGAGTATCTACAGGCGCAAGATATTGACCCGCGGCAGTTCCGGGAGTCGCATTCAAGTATTTGGATGTCGTGGAAACACTGTACCACGTGAATATCTTTGTGTACCGCTTACTACCGAAGGAGGAGGAGGATACATTTGTGGCTGAATTGGTTCATCGCTCAACAGAACGGTACGCCTCTACGATGAAAGTCAATGTCTTCGACAACGGAGGGGTGAGTCATTTTTCGCTGATCTACGATATGAGCCTGTACGCGCAATCCTACAGTTGTTCTCAATGCCATCGTGTGTTTGACCAATCATCCAGCTTACATCAGCACGAGAAGATTTGTGACAACGCTGTGAAACGCAAATTTCCTGGTGGAGTGTACCATAACACGCCTACTATTTTCGAAAACCTGGCTGATGAGGGGATTGTCATACCACCAGAGGACCGTTATTTCCCCTACCGGGCGTGTTATGATTTCGAGGCCATTTTGGAACCCATGGACATTTTCCCAGCCAAAACGCAGTGGACACAGCGCCATATTCCCCTGAGTGTCAGCATTTCCAGCAACGTACCCGGCTATGACGCTGCACCTGTCTGTTTCGTGTCCACTGGGGACTCCCATGAGTTGATTACTCGGATGATGGAGTATTTAGAGGCAGTGAGTGCGGCCAGTACAGAACTGTTGGTGTCCAAGTTCGAGGACGTGCTGGACCACCTCGACGATCGTATTCCTACACCTGGTGTGTCCTTCAGCGATGATGAAGAGTCGGAAACGGAGTCGGAGTCGGCAATGCAGGACATTCAGCCGGAGGCTGTACCCTTATCCAAGCCGTATGCGGAGAAACTGAAGGTACGGTTCCTACAATACCTAGGCCAGTTACCTGTGCTCGGCTTCAATTCAGGGCGATTTCTCTATCCTTACTTGGCCCAGTCCGATACCATCAAGTCCGTCATCAAAAAGATCAACAACCACATGGCCCTCACCACCACATCACTCCATTTCCTGGATGTACGCAACTACTTAACTCCAAATTACAGCTACGATCAGTGGGTAAAGGCCTATGACTGTGCACAAACCAAAGGGAGGTTCCCTTACACCAATATGTCAACGCTCGACCGCTTGGAGGAAACACAGTTACCATCCCGGGACGCTTTCTTCGACTACAGCAAGTATGGAACGACCAACATATGCAGACCTTGCGTGATTTCCTGGTGTATTATAACAACTTAGATGTGGTTCCATTCCTCGAAGCGGCCGAGAAAATGGCCCAACTCTTTCGGGATCAAATGCGCGTGGATATATTCAAAGAGTGCTTGAGTTTACCGGGTCTCGCGCTTCGCCATCTTTTTCAAGATTGTTCCACGTACTTTTCACTCATACAACAAAAAGACGCGGATATGTATGATTGTTTAAAGCAGAATATCGTCGGCGGACCTAGCCTTATTTTCACCGTTATCACGAGAAGGACGTCACCACCCTTCCAGGTGGGAAACCCTGTGCCAAAATCATCGGATTTGACGCCAATGCCCTGTATCTGTGGTCTCTCGCCCAACCTATGCCCAGTGGGCATTATACACGCTGGTTGGCGGAAGGCCAGCATTTCCGACCTGAACGTACACCGTACAAGCATCTGGCTGACCAGTGGTTGGACTGGGAAGCCGATCGACGGGGAATTTCTATATGACACCAAACCAACGCCACAGAGAAGCGGATAGGAGATCGTCGACTCCCCGTCGATGGGTTTGCTATACTCCACAATAAACCCACCGTATTCCAATTTTACGGGTGTTACTGGCACGGCCACCAATGCCATTCCAGCGCTGGCCGCTTCAACGAACGACGTGGAAAATCGGCGGAAGAACTACGGGCAGAAGTGGTGGAGAACGGGGATTACGTGAAAGAGATGGGGTACCAGCTCATCGAAATGTGGGAGTGTGAATTTCACACCATGTGCCAGGCCCTCCCATACTTACGTCGCTTCCTTAAAGCGCGAGAGTACCCTCTCAGTCGCAGACGACTCCTGACCCAGCCACAGCTTCTCGACGCCGTTCGTTCCGGGGACCTCTACGGGTTTGTAGAATGCGATCTGCATGTTCCAGACAACCTCAAGCCACTATTCGCCCAGTGCCCACCCATCTTTAAAAACACGCTGGTGAGTCGGGATGACATTGGAGACACCATGGGCGCTTATGCTGAGCACACGAATGCCTGCCTTGTCCAAGTCGGATGCTGATCGGGAGCATGTGGGGAGAAAAAATCTTGCTGGGTACCCCTCTGCTACAGTGGTACATGAACCACGGTCTCGAAGTGACGCGAGTGTACCAAGTCCTTCAGTACGTACCGAACGACTGTTTTGCGGGGCATGCCGACATCGTCACATCTGCCAGTCGTCAAGGCGATACAGATCCCAGTCAGGCCATTATCGGCGAATCCTGGAAAGTCACGGGCAATGGTTACTATGGAAAAACGGTCACCAACCAAGACAAGCATGTCAACGTGAATATCTGCACCACCCAACAAGCGCGCAAAAAGATCAGCTCGCCTCTGTTTCGATCCGTGGACGTCATCGATGATGATACGTATGAAGTCAGTTCAGCCAAGAAGACCATTCGTTACAACCTTCCGCTCCAAATTGGATGTATGGTATACCAGGTGGCCAAGCTGAGGATGCTGCAATTTTTATACGATTTCATGGTGGTATATTTCAACCCATCAGACTGGCAACTCGTGGAGATGGACACGGACTCTGCCTACATGGCCGTCTCTAATGCGGATTGGGAGTCACTCGTCAAACCTGAATTACGTGCGCAGTATAAGGCGGAACGGGACCAGTGGCTACCCCGACGCGAGCATTACCAGTACGACAAGCGGACGCCGGGTCTCTTCAAGTTAGAGTGGAGTGGAGATGCCATGATCGCCCTGTCGTCCAAGACGTACTATTGTTACGGAGGTGATGGAAACAACAAGTTTAGTTGTAAAGGCGTCAACCGACGTGACCCTGCCATCGACAAAGCCCACTACCTGGGCGTGCTGCAAAGCCAAGCCAGTGCGAGTGGCACTAACAGAGGATTCCGTGTCGTCGACCACCAGATGCGAACCTACACCCAGAAACGAGATGCCTTCACATTTTTCTATCCGAAACGCAAAGTCCTTTCCGATGGCGTCAGTACCACCTACCTGGACTTGTGAAACTTTTTGACAGTATGAGTTAAACTAGTACTGTAAAAAAATAACATACACCTGTAACAGTCGGGATGGCCGCCGGGCGCCGTCTGCGCAATGCAGGTCGTAGGTTCGAATCCGACGCTCTGACAGTGTTGCCCAACTGTATTGTTCACATTCTTTGTACATATCTTAACCATTCTTGTTCGCCTGAAACTAATTGTAACTCTACTGTTCACATTCTTTGTACATATTTTAACCCTTCTTGTTCGCCATTACAACTGTATTGTTCACATTCTTTGTACATATTTTAACCATTCTTGTTCGCCTGAAACTAATTGTAACTCTACTGTTCACATTCTTTGTACATATTTTAACCCTTCTTGTTCGCCTGAATATAAAAAAGTCAAAACGTCACTTGTGTTTTCATGAATTTTTTATTGAACATCAATGAACGTCAGAACAATAAGAACGCATTTAAGACAACCAGAGAAATGGGGCATGCACATTAAAACGAGAGGCAGCCCAGTCGTACACTAAGACATCACGGTCTTCGGCTTGAAAATAATCATCAAACATATGTACAATCGTTTGCATAGAATGTCCTCTACTCCGGTGAGTGAGATAAAACACACAGTACTGTCCGCATACACTACTCAAGAGTCCTTGTAATCTTTTAGTATTCCAACGCCACACTGTAGTAGATTCGTCCATGAACTGGGTCAAATCGGGATGCACGGGTGCAAGTCCGTAGGAATCAAAGTATTCTCCTTCACCCCGGGCGTCCACGTATACAGCCACCCAATGTTCACCCGGTCGAGTACCAGGGTCAGTATTCAGAATGTAGGCCGCAGGGGTGGATGGGGTGGGAAAGACATTGCGTGGAAACACACCTCGAAAGGGTGCCCGGGGATCCCGCTGGAGTATGGCGATGAGCTGCTCTGTATCCATGACTCTAGCTGGCGTAGTCACACAGGACGTTTCTTTGCTGATCCACGGTGATGACGTTATCAAACTCGGCGTAGCAAATCACGTTAATGGTATGGGGTAGAGCTACCGAGAAACGCAGTTCCAACCGTAAGTTTCCTTTCTTGATCACGGCCAGTGGATGATCGTGTTCCAAGGTAGGGGTGAGGTCGAAGGCGAACAAAGTGTACCCACGGGCAAAGTCTCGTCGAGTGATGGTATTTCCTTCGTCCTGATTGTTTTGTCCTGTGGCTGTAAACAGGTTCAGGTAGCTCCGCACATACTGATGGTTACCAAAATCCGGTTGTAACGGCCGGGCTGGGATGTGATGACCGGCCACGTGCAGTGCCACAAAGTTGATGTTGAAATGTTGAAAGTGGAATGGATTCTCTGTCTACTGGCCATTGAAACTGGTATTGGTGACACACGCCAGGGTAAGACGTTTAGGCAGATCCCCTAGAAATAAATTTTCACGATTGGCCATCATCGTACCTGCTGGCACAGAGAACACCTTGGTCTGTACGCGTCGGACGGGATACAGGGCTGGTGTTTTCGATAATTACAAGCGTCTAGTCCGTCATTCATAATCCAGCAGTCGTCCATTAGAGAATATCCGCGTCCATAATCCAAAGACCTATTCCATATTCCATATAACAGTATTAGCACCAAATTCAAAAAGACAATCATTGTATACATAAACATAGGCTTGTTTCCTCCAAGAGAGAAGCGGTCAACGGTTTTCAATGATGCCGGCAAGACATCATGATGTTCCAAAAATATCAAATCCGTATCGCTGATCAGTATTCTTAATCCATAATATTCGTTGTAAAGTCGTCATCTAAAGAATGATGTATCTGTGACTGTTCATATGAGTACCATGAGGATCTTGAAGTACATGGATTCATACGGCCCCTAGCCCCGGGTTAAGCGGAATTAGACACAAGTTACGAAACGTAGCGCCATAGATCTTGCACGCTACGTTCGTATTTTGCTATCAGCATGCGATATGTATCGCCAAATTTGAAAACTTTGAGTGGAGGCGCTTGGTGGAATAGCCCTGTTTTATAAGTTTCTGCAACAATGTTTTGTGACGTTGATTAAAATCATCACATTTAACACAGGATCTAGCAAATGCTACTAAGCGAGATATGTATACGCCATATGCAGGTCCCACTGGAATATTACTATCCAGAAAGGGATAGTTTACGATGTCGAAATTGTAATCATCTCTTTTTGTCATAAAGTCGACGAGAGAGAATGCCCGCTTCATTTTTATAGAGATAGAGATCTAAATAAGATGTGCCTGTAGGGCTATCTGTAGTTTCCTTCAAATCCAGTGAAGGTGGATATATATCCTTCACTGCGTCATTTATATAACGATTATCCACAGCGAGAAGATCGTCTATATAGCGTTTAGTGAATGAGAAGGAACGGGCTTTGAATGGATCGGTTTTTGAAAGCGCCTGCATATAGTCATATTCATAAGAGAACAGCTACAGGTCAGCCAACAGGGGTGCACAATTAGTACCCATTGGAATACCTATATGCTGCTGATATATTGTGTTGCCAAATTTCACATAGATATTTTTAATGAGAAATTCAAGCAACTCTATAAACAAAGAAACATCCCATGAATGATATCTCTTGTATGTAGTCGAGCTAAAGAATGCTTTATGGCTTCCCACATTAATATCTACGATCAGTTTTCTTGAACACAGATACTATTAATGAACCTATACGGTCAATAAGGTCCTGATGAGGGATTGTAGTATAGAGAGTCGAGAAATCCCATGTGGATACATGTCTGTACGGTATGTGACCTTTAGCATCAAGCTCTTCCGTAAGACATTTTGAGTTTTTCAATATCCGCATACATTCAACGCCAGAGTTCTTAGAAATAGTGGCGCAATACCTTTCCCAAAATGCTTTTACTTCCTGAAGGGCCCTCGTTAATAGGGTTGAAAGAAGCTTGGTGGTGCAGCTTCTAGAACCAGCTATGAATCTAGCTTTGTATGGTGATTTATGCATTTTGGGAGTCCAGTATATTTTGGTATGTCGTTATGATTGGTTGGAAGACAAATACCTCTTTCCCTGAGAAACTTTTTGTGATTGTTAAATAAATCTTCCAGAGTAAATGCAGTTTGGGAGTAAGTAGACGTATTTGATGAAGATATGTCTACACTCAATGCTTTAACCTTTAACCTGGTAATAGTAATATTTACATATGAATATTATATTATTCGGAGCTTTGTCTGCTGGGACTATGACGAATTTACTCTGGAGATTTGCTGGAACTTCTTGCGAATTGAGGTTTCTCAGTACTTGTTTTGCTTGGGGAAGAGTACTTCTGTCAATATGGCGGATTGTTTCAACGACCTTGCTCTTGGTGAGGTCCAGCCAATCAACGAGTGCTGTAGGTTCAACTTTTTCTCGCTTAGACCAATCAATAACGTACTCTTCTAATGCAGACAGGACTATCTTCTGGTCGGCCTTCAGATTTATTCTTCTTGGCTCTCTATATTTAGGTCTTTTCATCAGGAGTAATTTCAGATCCTTATCACTCACCACATCAAGGTCACCAGTCACAATATGTTTGCATGGTGTATAGATAAAGTTCGACAATTCACAATCACAACTATAGCCTCCTGACGTGTATAAGTTCCAGTCAAACTCCTTGGCAGCATTGGAGTAATTGAATATTTTGGTGGCTATAGATTTAGTATAATTATATGAAATGCAAGGAGGTTCTGTGAACTTGAAATAGTTTGGTACAGCGTTGCGTACCTCTGGATCATTCAGGATTCGAGGTAAATTAATGATGTCCAGTCCTTTATCTAAGTAGTTGAGTTTCAAGAAAAGCCGATCTTGAGATGTTTCTATTATGTTCACTGGACGATACAACCGAAAATACGCTATATCTTGACATACTTTACTGATTTTTGATGGTATTATATTTCCTGAAGACGCAGATTGTTGTATATTTCTGGCTATTTGATTTAAAGCTCTCAGAGGTAACGCATACAGAATTGTACGTAAGCTATGTATACTATTGGGTGTGTCAGTTAAACCCACTAAGTAATTTAAAGTGATATGATCGTGAATCATCGGACTATTAAACTTTCGCCAACCATGGCTGCGTTGTCTCCGTTGATGGGGTTTAAATAGTTGGGTAATGTTGGATATATTTGAACGGCGGTTTGTAGCATTGCCGAACCCACTAACATTATCATTTAAACCAAACGGAAACACTGACCCAAGTTCTAGCATCCAGAATAATTCCCGCTGTCGGATTTTTCTCTCAAATCCAAAGGGGGAATCCTTAGTAGATGGATAGACGACGTCTATGATCTGAATACAAAAGTTATCGCAGCCATAAAGCTTCCATGTGACTCACCAACACCCCCTGTTGCAAATCCACCGTACGGACAAACAGGGCTGCATCTTCTATGATGATCTTTTAATGGGCGGGATCTCCACCGGCCATCAAAGCGAAAGTGGGTGGGGAACGGATCAACTTGATCTTGATGGACACGCCGTTCATCATGTAGCGGTCTTGCAGGAACAGATCGGCGTGCAGTCGTCCCATCATATCCACGGACCGGCTACCGGCTGTAAACTGTCTGCGATGGCCGAACCCGGTATTGGCAATGGTGGTCGCATCCATTGCTCCGGGTGTATCTCTGTAGTACAGTGGGGCTGACAAGTGTGTTTTTTTGGCATCTTCTCCATACGACAACAGCGTCTCGATGTAGGCTCGGTACGGGTACGTATTGGTGGACGTACTGATGAGTTTATCGTTCAGACTGATATCCACCTGTTGGAACAGCGAGTGCAGCCAGAGATTCACCGGAGCTACGACCGCTTCGGCCGCGATGTCCGTCCCGTCTCCGTTCACCACTTTGGCTTTCACGTAAAAGTAGGTGTGGGCTAAATCCAGGTAGGCCGTATCTTTGTTTTCAATGGTAAATTCCAGCGGTCCCGTTCCCGTCAGGCTAGCCAGGGGCCGATGTTCTACCCAACGACCTTCGGCGACACTAGTCTGTGTGGAGGGAATAGTCCACAAATCCAATTCACTGTTGGTAGACGGACACGACTCGGAGTGAATGAATGCCATTATGCGAAGATGTCTCTCCTCCTCCTCCTCTTCTTCTGGGGTATGCGTCGTCGGTGTGTTGGCTGTCGAATGACTCTCCCCTGTGATGGGGGTTGTCTTTTAAGGGCTTTGGCCACCAAGACGCTGCCTGCTTCTTGGGCCCGGCGTTTCAAGGCTTGTCGGGGTGCCGTCCCACTCAAGACACCACCGGCCACTTGCAGTCCACTGCGTACCGCTTGTTTGCCCACCGCTTTTACGCCACGTGTCACCAGAGGTAAGAACGTTTTCACGATGCTTCCCAGTATGTTTCCCAGCCCGTGACCTCGTTGCATGCGTGCACCGCTAAAGACCGGACCTCCACCTCTCGTTTGTTTCTTGTAATAGTCGGCATAGCTGGCCGTATGGCATTGGTAAGGCACGTACATTATACGAAGTGGGGAGAACGTGTTTGTCGGAAATGAAGTGTCAGCGCCACTTTCCCTCGTTCGAATGCCACCGGGCGTCCCGTGTCATCTCTTATATCCACCGTGATCGTGTTGATATCGGTGTGTCGCACGGGTAGGTAGAGTATGTGGTTGAAACTCTGGGTGACTTGATCTCCATACTTCTTTCTAATCGGGACCACCCTAACAGAGGTGTGTTGACATCTCCCACAACGTGGTGTCGACCACGTCCGAGTAGACGTAGAGTCCGTACATACCCACTTTCATATCCATCGCAATGTCGCCTTCGTCGGTGGTTGGGCCCGGGTAGACGGAATAAGGGAGACCTAACATTTGCTGTAGGGTGGGACTGACTTTGACACTCACGTTGGGACTGAGAAGAATACAGGCCTTGTCGTTGTGTGTGTTGTAATCGACCTCCACATGATTCTTGAAGGGATAGGATTTCATGGGTCTTGAATTATTCGTCACCACCCGTAGAGACTTATAATGCATCAGTGCTTTCAAACCCTCCATGAACTCTTTGGGGGTATCGTATTGACCTTCGGGTAGGGTCAGCCGGGTTACTTTGCCTTCGTAGGTCACCTCGTACCACACGTCCTTGTCTCGCACGTTGTACCAGGAGTTAGTGTATTGCATATCCACGAGTCCGCATTCCCATCGTCCAGGTAAATGCAACGGTTGCGGTAACTGGGTCACGTACTTGGCCAAGGTGTTGTCAGGAAACACATCGAGCGAACTGTTACTGGGCAACGTGAGGTAAAACATGACGACTGAGCTTTTCTGCTTCTGCTCCGGGCTTTAATAGGGTCCCCTAGTAGAGATTAGTAGGGGTCCCAGGTCTTGGGGGTCCCCTGCCGTCGTGATCGGCGCGGCGGTGTGGCCAGCATAGAGGTCGCATAGGGGTGAAAAGAACGGCCCCGCCGTGAAAGTGTTTTGGGAGGGGTCTGCGGTTGCCATTCCCAGGTATGGGGAAGTCGAGAGGGTGCTTGCATCCAATTCCAACGTTCACGATTTCCTACCAATTCTCGAGGGACGTGTGTGTCTTTCAACGCTCTAGCAAAGGCTTCCCAACCCGGTGGATTAGACTGTTTGCGAGAACGTACCGTATCGTTGATCAGATCGGTGATATGATCGGTTTCGAATAAGCAGCTGCCCCTGGTCGGTCCAACCCATATCAGGATTCTGTTTCACCCGGTCCAACAATAAACGAGCCTTGGTCTTGAATGCCTTAGGGGCACTGGCCAACACTTCCTCTTCGAGCTGAGGTGAGGCAGAGGATGAGGTTGTTGGTGTTGGTGTGGTTGGTGTGGGTAGTGTGGGTGTTGAACCACCCCTATATTGATCCATAAACGTCTTGTACCGGTTCAGCGTCTGATGGTAGAGTTGAATTTTCTCGTGATCGGGCAGTCGGCGTTGAAGTATACTATTCATCTCTTCGTCGAGGGACTGCAGTTGTTGTACCGTGGCAGGAACAGGGTAGGGTGATTGCAAACTTTGTAACAGTCGAGGTTCGACCAGCATCATTGTTTTCGTATGTTCCATGTTAGCGTCCCAAGATGGATCCTACTAACGGTCCCAGTACGGAGGCTGCTAATGGCGCAAGGAGTGCCCCGAGAAATCCACCTCGCTGTAACACCTGTTTCTTTTTCTTTAAACTTCCCGTCTTCTTCACCAGCGTTCGGAGACCCGTCTTGTGCCGTTGCAATTTCCCTTTCTGCAGAGGACTGAGAGGAACATTCCCTTTTAACACATTATGAGCGACTTCACACAAGCACCGTACCAATCCCGCGTCCGCCCCGCGCACCAGGGCCCGGACCACCTCCGGTGGCGCGCTGCGTAACATGCGGAGCGCCGGTGCGTGCTTCCGTATCCGCGCAGACATGATGAGAAAGTGAATGGTTTGAAGTCCGCTCTTGTTCTTTTATTTGGGTGTGTACACCGTCTGGAACTCTCCGGGAAAAACGTGGGTCCTCAATCGAAGTGCCGAAGGTGTCCCTTGTTTCAAGTCGATGAGTAGGTAGCCGTGGGCCTCCTGGGTGGCATCTTCAAAGGCTTCCCGAACAAAGGCCGTGTTTTAGGGTACATCTGTTTCGCCAGGTGCATAATTTGTGACGCGTCTCTGGGGTTTTTGAACAACACCACATACTGGGCATTCAAACTGATGTTCCTGTGCTCTTTGTTCTTACTGAAGAGATTTTGAACGATGTAGATGATACTCAGCCGACGATGATGACTTCCTTTGGTAAAAAGCCGGGTGACTCGACTATCCGTTTCGGTCATCAGATCATCCACGACCACCAACGTGTCTTCTGGGGTATCCTCTGGGGGTAATCCTTCCACCAAGGTAAGTCCAGGCCTCCGTGCCAGTTCCTCGTCCGCAGGCTGCCAAGCTCCATAACACCAAAGGATGCGGGCCACGAGAGGAGAAATGAGGGCTGGCTCCTCGATGAGACGTTGAACGAAGTGTGTTTTTCCCCATCCGGTCGGTCCAGCGATGAGACACGTGAAAGGATGCTGCCACCGTGGATCCATGCAGTTATTTGGTGTTTTGGACTAAGCGTTCAGAGGCCCACCACCGTTGTTGCGGATCCCACCGTGGATCGTAGTCTGCAGGATATCGTTGCCGTGGTAATCGTGGTACAAGACCTACTACAGGATAGGTCTCCCTGCTGAATGGAGTGGCCGCTCCCCTCGTGAGCCTGTTCGGGCCTAGAGTAGTCGGGGGGACCCTACTGAAGATTGAGGGTTGAGGGTGTCGAATGATCTCCCTGCTACCCGGAGCACCCCTCGTGATAGGTGTACTCTTCGTGGTTGCGATGATCTCCCTGCTGAAGATTGAGGGTTCCTTCGTTGGGTGTCGAATGATCTCCCTGCTACCCGGAGCACCCCTCGTGATGGGTGTACTCTTCGTGGATGCGATGATCTCCCTGCTGAACGGATCAGCTCTCGTGATGTTTGGTGCTTCGAAGATGATGGTGTTGTTGTTGTTGTTAGCGTATTGACGTTGAGGTGGAGGGGTTGTGGGTGAGAGGGTAGGTAGGCAGGCTATCAGGTACGCCAAGTCGTAGAAGACACCTCCAAACAACACACCTAGAAGTGTTAGTATACACACGACAGTACCGACTTGTCCTTTTCGAGTACGCAGCAGTAAAGGAAGTTGTGCACTATCCATGGTACAACCCTAGACTGAAGGCTGTAGGAGATGTGAGGTAGAATTTATATCCGTTTCATGTCACGGGCAGAGACCCAGGAATTAAACGAACTGGGCCAACCTTGCCATTTGACGAAATGATAGGGGATGCCACGTCGACGTTCCGTTTTCAAAATCTCCTCCACCGTGTAGTAGTCTTTCTGTGTTTTTACGACCGGTTGTAATTCTGCCTCGTAAAACGTGCCTTGCAGTGTTTCTCCTTGTAGATCTTCCAGTTGATAGACGTGTGGGTTTCGGGGACTATGGCGAGCGATGACAAAATGCTCATTACTCCAGTTGGGCAAGTAACTTTTCTCAAATTGTCCTTTGACTTTACTGATCCGTACCACATCTCCGCGTTTGTAACGGGGTGAAGACCCTTCTTCAGGCGGTGAGTAGAGCGTACGGCGCACTTGATGTTCGTTGCGTTCCGTCACATCGATGGGCGCCCGTTGGATACTGCGATGATAGGCTCGATTGTACCCTCGAACCAGTTGAGGTAGCACAGCGATGTACCGTCGGGTGTTTTTGGCTGTAAAATACTTGTACATCCGACCTTTCAAGGTCTGATTGAACCGTTCTACCACAGAGGCTTTGGTTTCGTTGTACGTATGGAAGAAAAACACCTTCTGTTTCTTGAGAAAGGCTTGAAAGTGTCGATTGAGAAATTCTGTGCCTTCATCTGAGTAGTAGAGAAGGAGTATCTCATGTATTACACTTGCCACCCAAATCCACATAGCCACCGCAATCCACCATCACCCACCGACCACTGTCATACGTCATTATCAATTTCTATTTGTATAGATTATTGTGCCTGAATATTAATAAATTATATACGTTATAATTTACCTATATATATATATATATATATATATATATATATATATATATATATATATATATATATATATATATATAGTTTTAAACATGGTGTATTGTCGGGTCATACGTGATTCTTAAACCTACATTGTCGGGTCGTAAGTGTATTGTCGGGTCTTTTTGTCATTGTCGGGTCGTTATGAATTTCACACATACGTTGTCGGGTCTTTTCATATATACTTTATCGGGTCGAATTTGACCACTGATCGATTTTGTTAAAAGTGGTCAAAACCATTTTGGAAGTATGAAAGTTTTTATTTGATGTTCCATCATCGAAGGGAGACAAAATCTGATGTGGCTTCTCCTTGATCAGCGAAGAGAAATCCTGCGCATTTAAAGTATTGTTTTATGGTTGTTTTCGAAAGATGACGTGGTTATAATTGATGCTGGATTTAGATAAGACATTCAGTAGCCAGTAAAAACCCTGATCCCGGGGGTTTGGGGCTGGACAATCCCAAATTTGCCTTTTCCTATGTTTTGTGTATATAGACGATACAGCGAGAAAAGTCAGCCGAGAACCAGCAGTGTTATAGATTAATGCCTGGGACGTATGTAGAATGCTCAGGATAACCCAGAACATGCGTCACAGCCAACATTCAGTAGATAGCCATCGTCCAAAATTCTGTTTCCCTATGTCATAGGTATATTTATGATAGACCATATAAAGTTACTAGAGAATGTACATAATTATGGAGGTTGTATGTACATGTAGAATGATCTCAA
>JAVTVY010051578.1:0-25651 GCA_036873755.1 Hanleya hanleyi | reverse complement strand
ATCCTCTAATCATAAGAAACATGTGTACCAAGTTTCATAATCATCCAATGACAGCTGACAACTGGAGCAAAATTACCATGTAGATGTATACATGTAGAGGCCTGTATGTACAATTTACCTAAACAGAAAACTCTTCACTTGCCATAATTTTGAGAAAAATTAATATTTCTTCTCAAAAATAGCACAGGTGCATCCTCTTATCATAAGAAACATGTGTACCAAGTTTCATAATCATCCAATGACAGCTGACAACTGGAGCAAACTTACCATGGACATGTATATGTACAATTTACCTAAACAGAAAACTCTTCATTTACCATAATTTGGAGAAAAATTAATATTTCTTTTCAAAAATAGCACAGGTACATCCTCTAATCATAAGAAACATGTGTACCAAGTTTCATAATCATCCAATGACAGCTGACAACTGCAGCAAAGTTACCATGTAGATGTATATGTATACATGTAGAGGCCTACAAGTACAATTTACCTAAACAGAAAACTCTTCATTTGCCATAATTTTGAGAAAAATTAATATTTCTTCTCAAAAATAGCACAGGTACATCCTCTTATCATAAGAAACATGTATACCAAGTTTCATAATCATCCAATGACAGCTGACAACTGCAAGAAACTTTCCAAGTACATATGTACATGTGCACTTCAGCTAAACGCAAAACTCATTCATAGGGATTTTAACATTAGAGTACCCCAGGGGTAGTACCCCCAGGTGGCATACCCACCCCCCATATTTTTTATATTTTTTTATATTTTTTCTAATTTTTCTAGATTTTTTTTTAACTTGCTAAACCAAAAACCCATTCATTTCCAGGCAGGGGACACCGACACCGACGACGACATCCTCTTTCCCCCTCTCACAATATCTCCCCTTTACTTCGTAAGGCGAGATAATAAATGTTTCACGAAATCACACAGCACATTACGATAAAAGGTTTCAGAAAAATCAGGCTCCATGATCCTTATGGTGAAGAAATCATACACCATGTTGCATTCACAAGAAAGAATATCAGATGAAAGTGCTTTATTCAACAATCAAGAGGCATAACTGAGGAAAGAAACCTTGGATAAGGTCGAAAAGATAACGTGAACATCTTCGAATGGTGACGATATAAATGTGTGGTGAATTTCAAAATAATTCATCAAAAACAAGGAATTGTGTTCACAAGAGAAGGCAGCAGATGGAAGCAGTTTTTGTTTATGATCAAGGGGCATAACTTAGAGGAAAATGTCTGATTGGGTCGAAAAGCTCACATGCACCTCTTTGCATGTGACAAATTTAGAAAGAAACCAGCAAAATTACACTTTTAACGAGTTGCATTCACTGAAAAGGTAGCGGATAGGAATAGTCTTTTCGACGTTCAAGGGCCATAACTATGGACGAAACAACGTATCGGGATGAAAAGGTTACAAGCACAACTTCACACACATGGTGACAATAATGTGTGGCAAATTGAACCAACAAAACTTCATTGCGGTGTTGCAATCACGAGAAAAGGCAGCTGATGGAAGTAGTTTTTCCAGCATTCAAGGGACATAACCCTGGTGAAAACATCAAATTGGATCGGGTCGAAAAGGTCAGATGTGCATCTCCACATGGTGATGATAATGTGTGGCAAATATGAAAAGAAAACAGGCAAAAACTCTTTGCTGTGCTGCATTCTCAAGAAAAGATTATGGATGATGGCCATACCATACTAGGCCCCGTCAAAATTTACGGGGCCTCTAAAAAAAAGTATTGCGTAATATAAAATAAGCCAGGACGTCTAAGAACAGAGCTGCGCAAGCACATTGCAAACTAGATCTCTCTTCTGCACCTCGTGAATTGTGTAAGAAGTGGGGTCATGGAATCGTATAGATACTCCTATGGATGACAACCTCGGGAGGGCCTGTGGCATACTAAATCCGCAGATTACAACAAGCACAAGAAACAGACCAAATATTAGGATTTATTTTTTTCTGATTGCCCAATATTTTCATTGTAACATGCCACATGAAAAGTAGTTCACAATTGTAGGGCTTGTTTTTCCATGGAAATCCGGGAATCCAATTCCTGTGAACACTACCGCAAAATAATTTGCACTCTGTATAGAAATGATAGCAAAGGATTCCCATGGGCTGGCTTGCAAGAATCTACTTGGATTTCCGTGAGTTGTGAAAGGCAGTGAGTGATACGATTCTATACTAGAGAATAAATGGAGATGACCGAATGCTGCCAACAACTAAAACGGGTTACTCGTACACAAGATCTAAGAAACTGGTCAACCGAAAAATTCGTAGAAAATTGTGCTCAGTCGTTCATATGGATACATGAAGAGAGCCTTCGTGACCTCACGACTTTTCCGAATATGCTCATATTAGAGCCAATTAAACGTCAGGCAATGTGTTGTATATTTCATCCACTCTGGTTGTTTTGAATTCAACTGTTCGTATCCATAATTGTTTTGACTGAAAGTGAAGAGACGCCCATGACATTTCCACCCGGAACTTCAAAGAGTTTGTCTTCAAGCTTTTTTTCCACATAAACTAGGCCTTCGTCGAAATATACTGCAATCCCACAAAGGTGGCGTATCACACTCGAATGCCGTTCATTGGCTGTTAATTTAAATGGATTATCCGAGTAATGGCTGTACTGCTCACATGTGAATGTAAGGCTGGTATGGTGTATACTGTCCTACATAATGGAGGATCATGGGAACATTTAGCTCCGAAATCAAAGGTCCACTCCTTCACCTTTCTAAGCAACCGATATCACATCACAGTTGTCACCCCTCTCACATCATTTTCATATTGAAAGAAAGTAGGGGGGCCTACTGGGAATCCAGCAATCTAAATCCTGTCCGAACTATACATGACACATGCTGTACGTACACATTTCAAGAGGAAACTTACTTATCCCTCGCCTGCTTTTTCTTCAATTTTTTTGCTGCTTTTTCCACTGGCAAAAGCTGAAAAAAAGATGAAATGAAAATAAAAACTAGAATTTGACCTTGATAAAATAGGTCAAGGTCAGTCATTTTTAATAGGCTTCTGACCCTTCACCCGATACATATGTGGCATCAATTCACAATGCCTGGCTATAATTCTTCTTGAGATATCGTGTTCACAAGAAAGATGGACAGACAGACGACGCTGATGACGACAATACCCTTCGGGCAAAATTTGCCCGAGGGGTAATAACCCTGCAATGACTCGGATAATTGTACTATTCCTCAAGGTCATGTGCGTTATTATGGCCATATCATTTTTCTATCTGAGTTCGAAGATATTTTACTATTCAAACTGAAATTTCACGTCAGAAATTTGCCTCTCAAGGGAAATGGAATGCCCAGTTTTTACATTTAAGGAAGGAATGCCAGCTGCAGGAGCACACGCAATAGCAAACATTAAGAGAGGCTCCAGATGGTCTAAACCAAAAGTTAGCGTGCTATTATGGGCACGCTGAAAATAAATTGACTTCCTGAAAAAAAAATATGGAAAAAACATTAGTTGTTTCCTTCAGCAAAAACTATATTATTTCAAGAAACTGTATCTCGAGAGATCATTACAAATTTTTAGACAACCTTAACAGCTTGAACGAAGATGGGAGTCCCATAGAATAACATGAATCGCACCGGAAGAGAGCACCGCCTTGCTAATTCCTGCAGATTTGCAGTCACGTGATGTCAACAAAAAAATCAGCTGCAGCAACATGGACTCAACAATTTGTGCAGTCAACAGTTTGTGTGATAAGCAAATCTGAATTTGGACATTTTTCACTGATTTTTGTGCCTGAAAACTTTGATTCCCCGACCTAATTGAAGCAAAAGGTCATATTTTCATCAAATTCATTTTAATTATACATGTATAAATAATAATAATTGAATTCTGAAATTTCGTCAAGTTGTCAATTTTTACTGTCTCTTTGCAGAGACACCATCATCACTAGCCATGTTTCGTCTAACAAAGCCGTACCAAGACATAGCTATAAGACCAGTCGTAATTTTCAGGAGTGCTGAACCACATTCATGACCTCATGACCTCTCTCAATATACCCATATTTGGGCAAATTAGAAGCCAGGCAATGAGTCTTATATCATTCATCCCCTTTGAACTCAGTTGTATACAGCCGTGACTTTTTTGACTGGAGCGACACCTACATGTCATTCCGTTGAACACATCAAAGGGACCGTTCTACAGCTTATTCACATTATAAACACGGCGAAGCACGCTCTAACCCCATTCGTTCATTGGCTGTTATTTTAGACTGACTGTTGAAGTAATAACTGTACATGTACTGCCCTAATCTGATTGCAGAACTGGTAGGGAACTTCTTGAAATTATTGCAAGAGTCCCTTGAAAGAAATGGTATATGCCGGTTAACAAATGGGATACACTATGCCCAGTGTAGTGTTCTGATCAGCATGGATAGGAGTTTCAATTGGAATGGCATAGCCATTCCCTGATATGCCATATGCCATCCTATCTTTGTTGAGTTCGAAAATGGACGCCAGGGAGTTCCTAAGAGTTCGAACTCGGTGCACCATGCCACACCGTTTGGAATGCCTTATACCAGTTCCTAGTATGCCCTAATTTCAAGAAGCTCCCTTATGGAGGATAAATACACTGTACCAAATTGAGATTGTGGAAAATACATCAGAAATATGTTCATCGAATTTATTCGGTTACTATGGCAATATATGAATGCATGGTAAAATTATTGTCAGTCTCGCATTACGAGGGAATGTTATTTTTGGCAATATATCGGAGCCAATTTTTCTCAGAGCAGTGGAATTCCTCACAATATCTATTAGTAATTTGTGCATTTTATTGTGAAATTTCAAAGACATCTATTCCGAATCAAAGAAAATCTCCAATACCTCCCACGTTATTTTACAGCACAATGGTGTTGGGCTTGCAATGTTGTAATATTGAGACTGGCCGCCATGATGTCATGATTTAACATGCAAAATTGTCAGGGCGAAATTCGATTTGGTAAATTTGACCCATGTTTTGGCATGTTTGGTTGGATTTACATGAAATTTCACGATAAAAATGATGTGCAACATTTCACTGCTTTGAGAAAAATTGGCTCTGAAATATTGCCAAAAATTCCATTCCCTCTTAATGCGAGACAGACAGTAACTGATTCCCCATGCTTCCAGAATAATGAAAATCATCAAAAGCTGTTCTCTCACATCATTGTCATCATCTGCATCATCACTCTCATCATCCGACTCATCACTCTTGCCCACATCATCAGAGACATCGTCATCCTCATCATCACTGGGAAACTCATCACCCTGGAGAATCAGATATTGTACATTGTTCATAGATAACTCATCACCCTGGAGAATTAGATATTGTACAGATAACCCATCACCCTGGAGAATCAGATAATGTATAGATAACTCATCACCCTGGAGAACCAGATATTGTACATTGTTCATAGATAACTCATCACCCTGGAGAATTAGATATTGTACAGATAACCCATCACCTTGGAGAATCAGATTTTGTATAGATAACTCATCACCCTGGAGAATCAGATATTGTGCATAGACAATTCATCATAACAGTAATCATTAACTGTTATTCTGTGATTCCCATGCCTTATATGGGCGCTTGTAATCAGCAAATAAATTCAATTCAATTCAATTCACGGGTGAACAATCACATATTGAGTTTTTGTATACAGATATTGCACATCTAGAACTCATCACAATGGACAATCAGATATTGTAGCCTACATCTTGGCAAGAAAGGGTGAGTAAGTGAATATGATTTAACGTCACTTTCAACTATATTTCAGTCATATCACAACATTGGGTCCTATTCCTTTTCACACCCGGGAACCACACGGGTGGGATTGGCAAGAAAGAAGTCGTCTGTTCTGAATATATACATATATTTCAACAACATTGCGACATTAACTTAGTACCTTCAGCGGGGTACACTAACAGTTGGATAAGTTAGCAGGGGGCAAAATACAGTAAAACTATCGAGTTTTTTAGTTGGCTTCTCTTTGCGACGTTTGTGAGATAGATTCACATATGAAGTGCAGGTCTCCAATCATAATACATAGTGAGCAGATGTGGCGAGGCCCAGTTCATGATGGTTGACTACTAAGAGAATTGCTACCAGCAGTGTACTAATCTATCCGTAATTTTCTGTCATACCATGAGTTCTTCCCCTTCATCGTCGGAATCAAGGAGTTGTTTCTTCTGTTTTGGTTTCAGCCATTCCTTGTTCTCATCTGTGAAACCCTGCAACTCTGGTTCTTCTGAAAATATAGACCGGCGTAATCAGGCCGCTGTCAGTTGATAGGTTGTTTAGCATGACCTTCTCCTGCTAAAACATACATGCTAGATGCTATAATTATTAATTATTAATTATTAAGGTAAACTTTCTACCTTTGACTCATTCCATATCAAATCAAAATATTCTTCCATCAAATCAACATGACAATGTGTAGAGATACAAGTATTATCATATTTATTTTCACTTCATTTATTCCATGTGGGAAGAAAAAATATTTATGAAATAATTATTCTGTAAAGAGACATTTTAAGTTTGCTTTAATTTAATTGTAACATTCTGTAAACAATTATGGTAGATAGTAAAACTCAAAAGCACACACATTGTGTGAACAGAAATCATGGGAAACAACTCTTACATGTGACCACTATTAAAGATATCTGCAGAATTTATTACCCGAATTTTCAACGTCAGGTCTCCCCTCTTATTAAACTCTTCTTTTATTTTTTTCTACACTGACTGAAGATAGGGATTCTCTGTCCAGGGCAACGGATTTTGTTTGTCCGTCGTCCTTTAGCTGTACGAGTGATGTATTTCGTTGACGTGGAGGTCGACAGCCCGTGTTGTCGTTGTTGTTGTCGGGAGTGAAGACGTGAAGCGTTCGACCACTTCGCTCAAAAGCGTTTCATCAGAGAAATGGATGGTTAAATTCGGCACGATGTACTGACTGGTTGATGAGGAAACAACTGATCCATTAACTAAAAACATGATGGCTTTGGTACGCAACCGTCAAATCTGTCGGAGTTAAAACTTTCACGGATACGTGCTTACCACGAGGGAATCCCCGCTAGAGATGCATGCCGGGACTGTGCCTCGTTTTGAAATGAGGTGTTCCCCCAAGAATGTGAACCAAAATGGCGGATTTTGAATCGCCTCCATGCTGTCGACGGCACAATCAGCTCATGCGTTTTCGTGGATTTGCTTACTTATTTTCTTACGGTCAATAATTACTGATAATTAAAATAGATGCGGCATTATTTGTCTCCAAAATATTGATGCGGGCGGGTCATGCGAAACAACCTATCAACTGACAACGGCCTCAGTTTGTGGGACTACTTCTTCAGGTGATCAAATCATTGCACACCTTGGAATTATTATATTGAGATCTACAGGCGGTCAGGTGGCTCACAGTGAAAATATAGGAGACAATTTGCCAAAATATAGGAGAAATAACAGAATTTTCTTACTAAAATATAGGAAATAACGGAGTGTAAGACAGTTCACTACTACTGTACATTGTAGGTTCCAATCTTGGTACTTTTGTGGCATGTCTGGTGTTTCAGCAAATTATTTCCACTGAATGAGATCCTAGTGGTTGTGATTGAAAAAAAGCAAAATAATAAAATTTAAAAAAAAGAAAAATTCCCTACAGACCTACCCACTCAACTTTTGGTGAAACTTGTTTACCTGAAACACACAAATTATTAATGATGGCCTTATTGCTACTTATACATGTATTTTACCATCAGATATGTCAGCGTCATCATCATCATCTGATGATGGTTCATCACTTTCTCCAGTTTCATCATCATCTTCATCGCTTTCATCGTCATCATCACTACTACTTTCCACTGCATCTAATTTTCGTTTCTTTCTCAGAGTAGTTTTCTCTATAGATTTTTCAGCAGTGTTCTTTGAACCACCCACAGGTTTTACTGGGATTTTACGACTTTTCTTCACATCTATCACATTTTTTTTCAAAAACTTTCTTTTCTTCTCCTCTACTGCCTTCATCCATTCTGTACCGCTGTCGGAATCCCCCGAATCCAAATCAGTTTTGTTCTTTTTCGTCTTCTCTTTCCATCCTGTGGTTTTCGTTTTCGACAGCACTGCTGATTTCTTTGACAATTTGATAGTTTCAGTCTTTTCTGATTGTGACTTCTGTGCCTGTTTCTTCGCTAACCTGAAGAAGTGAAGGGGAAAAAACATAAAAATTTAGAGAAGAAAATTCACTTTCAAGACTGCTGCATATACAATTATTCTTTGATCTAAATTTATTTGAGAACAGAAAATTGAAAAATATTTCCCGTATTGTTTGATTAAGTAGGATGTAACATCGTTTTTCAACAATTTTTCAGACATATCACAACGATGCCTACGGTAAGTTCCCTAAGTATTCGTGACTCTTAAGTAAATTCAAAAACGGGCATTTTTCGCTAAGTCACGTGACACTGTTCCCCATGTAATCGAAAACGGCCCATTCGCGAGAAACCGCGGTCCTAACTATTCGAAAATTCCCCATTTATCGTGGTCGCAAGATTGATAATATTGTGGGCTTATGTAGTTGTGCCATGGTTCTCAATTTTATATCATTTAGAGTGCTAAAATATCACATAATTAAAGAAACATCACAGTCGACGTATTGTGGCCTTTCAATGTCGAATGGTATGAGCATTTAACATGGGGACTCTAATTTACGAAAACGTCCGTTTTTCTGAACGGACTTGCACAAACTATTCGGAAGTGGTCAGTTTTTCACGACTGCGATATTCACTTCCGGTCACGAATACTTAGGGAACTTACTGTACACGTACATACGTATGTGCCAGGACACGGAAGCACCCACAGTTCATATCAGGACAATGAACAGCCCATCCACTATACAGTCGCATTGGTTGACTGTATTCAGTTTACTTTAATTAAAACATAAGCAGCCGGACACTTGCAACAGGAGAGAGCTATGGGATTACTTCCACTTGATTTCGCTGTGGAGCGCTGCAATCAGTGACGTCATCGAGGCTCACTACCTTGATACAATTAATTTATTATGCATGCCCCATGATGTCCGAAGGGTCAGAAGGATAAATGTGACTTGATGACCATCAACAGTGTGCCATGACATCCGTAGATAATGTTACACTCCCACAGTGACTACATCATCCATTCCATTAATGTGGGCATTATGTGACCTAGTGCATTCGGTGACGTCGCCAAATACAGCCATATTATGTCATGCATATGCCTTCCGTTTACTGAGACTAGATGATGCCATAATTTAATACAAACAGCGCCAAAATAAAGGAAGCTAAGCCATGTGGGTTTTTGGTTAAGGCCATCTCTTACAGATTCTCCTCTAAATTGACTCTTGAAGCATATTACACAGCAATTTCGAACTTTTCACACACTATCTATATTTTCACAATTATTTTTTTTTTAGACAAATGTAGACTAGTGGAGCATTTTGAAAAAGAACAGCTCACAAGTGGGGGAAATTAAAACAGATTATCCGTGTTATATGCCAACAATGACGGTGTTGCCGCTGTGTTAACCCCAGGATTTTAACGGCTGGGTTAGCGCCCTGTAGATCAGTGTTGTGGGTTATTTAGAGCTGTTTATTACCCTTTCCTGGAGTCTTTACCACACAATTGATCCTTTCAGCTGTTAAATGTTACCTTATTAACAATATATTATCGATTCCAAATGATTACCAGCCGCAAACGTCGAGGAAATACGATTTAACGGCGAGAAGCGCGGTCTGCCTGGGCTAAGTGAATACGTCGCTAGGCCTTGCTTTAGCCCACGCCACAGTTGTCACGGAGCGCCGCAAAGGCTGCTGGGATACCTCCGTCTAAGAGAATACATGTACATAACTGCAAAAATGGTAAATCCTCTTAAAAAGAACCATTACATAAATTCTACAACTTGCTTGGGTTGGATTTTCTTCCAATTTTTCCCACCGACCAATGAAAATGCAGAATTTCTTTTTTGAAAATTTGAATTGACCAATCAAATGCTTTAAAACTGGAAGATATCCCATGATGCACTGTTGGTTCCATCCAACTCCAATCAATTATCCTCAATTTTTTACGAAAACCAATAAGTCATCCTAATAAATTTGATCACCCTCTAAATCAATAAATACGTAATGGTGGGAAATTTAACTTTATGTGATTGAATTATTAGAAGATTTAGTGTATGGTAATCCCTCTAATAATTCAATCAGAGAAAGTGAAATTTTCCACCATAAATCTGGGGATGATCAAATTTTTCAGTTAACAAAGTGGTTCAAAATCATTCAAAATAATCCATTATTTCTTCAAACCACTAATTGAATTTTTTTCTCCAAAAATTGGGGAAGATAGAAATTTGATACAGAGGCCAGAGTGAGTGAGTGAATAGGGTTTAACGTCACTTTCAACATTTTTTCAGCTGCATCACGACGAGGAAGAGGGGGATGGGGAGGGTCTGGGGAAGAACAAAGCAGATCTAATGCTGCCATTTTATAGTGCTGTCCCACTGAAATATCATACCGTTAGCTGTACGAAGACATGACACTCCACTCAGTCACATTAAACTGACACCGAGCGAACCAGTCCTAGTTCTATCCTCTTAATGCAATTTTTCAAGTCTTGGTATGATCCGGCCTGGGATGAACCCAGTACGTACCGCTGATGCTCTAACCATTAGACCACCGCAGGGCAGTTGATACGGAAACAGACTTATTAGAGGGAATACCATGGTCCGGATGGATACATGTATGTCCGAGCATAAATCAAGTTATAATACCTCTTTTTCTCTCTCCGTCCAAATTTCCTGTCCCCATCTACTTCACCTGTAAGAGAAATTGAATGTTATGAATATATACTGTTCTGTCAACATTACAGAGTTTTCATTCCCACGGGAATCCAACTCTCGCTGGGGGGTTACTGGTTGGTGCAACTGATTGGTACTGGTAGGAAAGGTCCCATTGTGGTACCATGCAGTTTTCAACTGATCAGTAACTACCGGTAACCAACAGGACACTGATTGGTGGTCATTCATAGGATCCTATGAATTCACTACTGATTGGCTACCAATCAGTTACAAAGTGGTTACGTTACCGCGATGTTACAGGGCTTTGTGTTTAGTGCGAGTGATAGCTCACCTGCACGTAAACACTCACGTAAATTCATGTCACGAGAGTGATTTTAGCTCACGTAAACAACTGTCACATTTTATATTGTATTATATTGCAATCACTCGCCTGACTTTTAAATACCCTCTCCTTTAATATTTTGACGTGAGCTATTTTTAGCTCGTGCACTAATTCTAAACACGAAGCCGTGTTACCAACCCAATTTTCCACACTTGGTACCTATTGATAACAATGCCGTAACACATCAACTTTGCATGCTTACGGCTCAATTACTGAATAGCTACCAACCAATTTCTGCTTACCTACCAAGGTACTGGTAGGAAAGGTCCACTTCTGGTACTGTTCAGTTGTCAAGTTGCTCATCAATCAGTAACCGAATATTACCAACAGGTCACCAATCAGTTACGACATTTCATTTATGGTGTAAACTATTGATTATCAATTGGTAACTGACCAGTAGCCAGAATTGCATGGTACTGCAAAGTTGGGATCGTGGTGACTACCAATTGATTACCAATCAATTACCAGTACATGTAGGTAGTAGAAAGAACCCGTCATTAACTGCCACATGGAAGTGAACAGTACTGAACAGTGATGAAATTGATATACGTAGTCTGTCTTTTTAACACTAACAATTTGCTAAAAAAAATGACCAAGATAGGAAGGCCAGGTATGTGATAAACTGATCCATGCCCTCCGGGGTTTGAACTGATATCTGAATTACGGGTCACACTAATTACCAACCAGTACTGACCGATACCGACCGGTACAAAAAAAGATGGACCAGTAATAAAAATGTACAGGCAGATACAGAAATGATGAAGAGGAATACTACTAGGACAAATAATGTGTACTTTGAAAGCTTTGGTTTCAGAAATAGTTATGAATTCAATCGAAAGAACGACTCCCTGTGCCCAACTGTCGAACGATGATCAGTTACGTATGGTGGGTCTCGGCGGGCAATCACGACCTTCGACAGCCAGGGTCAACCATGTCAACGGAATAGGATATGGCCCCAGAGATTACAAATTCATGATCTCAAAAGAGTCAAAATGATTTAATCCGGTACAGTATACATCAATTCTACACAGTTCGGAAGGTACTTGAAAACTTTGAAGAGCTCGTTATTGGGGATTATAATACTACATGTATATCTAATTTCCACCAGGTAAAGTCTCAAATTGATGAATGTGGTTAATGAAAACTGTGTGACGGAATTACATTTTGGTTCATTATTTAAAAGAGTGGCGATATTTTCTATTTTAGAAACGTCTTATTATTCCAGTCTAACAGTTCCTGAGGGCAGACCCAAACACATATATATATACCATGTGTTAGGTAAAATATCATCTATTGAAAGGAAAAGGACAAAAATGACTGGTCAACCAATGAGCAAAGCTTTTCATGAAAGACATACATATAACCAGGTGTCTGTACTTGTGGCAGAATTTGGTTACAAATTCTGTTGTATTCCTGAGCAAGGTAGAAATTTTGTTTCATATCTCAGTCATTCTGTATTATATAACCAATGTAAATCTAGTCTGATGAACAAATATTAATCACCAATATATTAGGACTAGATTTAAAAAAAAGAGGGCATCGCGAATACATCTGTCTGCAGGATAGTCAAGACTATGGTACTGTACAATTAGAATTTCATTTTCTGACTGAATACACTACTTGATATATACTTATAATACCTTTGAAAGAATATGAAGTTACTTTTGGTTTTAATTATAGAGATCGTAAACTGATTTAGCCATATACAGCAGTCATTTGATTTATACAGCCTCAAGTATAGACTCACTGTCTGTGGGTTGAAGCACTGGTTGGTAATTTGTGCAGTCACTCGCCACACGTATTATGAAGTTTGCAACTATCTTGCCGTATTTCAAATATACAATCTCCCGAAATACTTATTATTTGCCCAAAAAGTATTCCTCTTCATTATTTGTGTCTCAGTCAGTTTATTATTAGTACCGGTCGGTCTTTTTATTGTACAGGTTGGTACCGGTATCGTTCAGTATTAAATTAGTGTGGCCACTGAAATACTGTATAAATACACAAAAACTAAAATTTGTATTGGCCTATACCTCGATCGGGGTATAGCACTGTGACGAAAATGCCCATGGCCTGCAGAATGTTATTTTCGTTCTATGCGGACATTCTAAATAGCATTGTGAATGGACCGATAATGGTGGATATTCGACTTACCGGTATTAACTGTGCGCTGAAACTTTCAGCGAGGGACGTGTAAATATCCCTGACACGCATCTTGCATCGAAACCGGACGAGAGAAGTCGAACTCTGTTGATCTGACACGAAATCCAACACCGCCTGAGTCTATACTTTCGCTTTATGGGGGCTGCCATGTTTGGGCGCGCAAAGGATTATGGGAGCCAGAGCCTATATTTAGACGCAGAGAATGGACGTTCGGCATTCTGTCATAGACATTCGGCCAGTAAGTATCGTGCGGGAGAGCACAGAGACAGGATCGCCGCAAATGCGCCGAAAGTGCCGATTTATTGCCGAAACAGCGCCGAACCATCCGCCGAAGGGTTGGAAAGCCGAGAGCCAAGCCATAGCTTGGGGATAATAGATACTAACACGCACAGTGTCTGGGGACGAGAAGTCCACAGCGGTTCGCACGTCTACAGTAGTTGTTATTCAGCATGCATGACGCATTAAAGTCTAACTTCTAACTGTACCGTGCGAACGATATCTACGGGGAATACGGAGCACCAAATATCCCACACCTGCAGCCTATTTTCATACAAATGCCATTCAGTATGTATTAAACATTAAAGTCTGGTATTTTGTCCGCGGCTAACGTTTTGCTTCGGCAATAGGTGATTAACTGTTTATTAGCCAGTGGTATTCATACATAGGAACAGGTTCAGTGTAGTCCTCTACCTGAGCACCGGGCCGAAGTACTTTGCCGCAGTCCTCGGTTAATAGCAAATTATCACCGCTAGCGTTGGCTATGTATTTTACATGATTACAAATACTTACTCACACACACTCCAGATCATCGGCCTCCTGGACGAGATCTGTACATACAGCTCACACTAGCTCACACTTCAATACAGACTAGCGTTCGAGGTTACGACCGAGAATTGCGTACGTCTAATTCACTCACTCACCTTACCCTCATGGGTCGTATACAGGCTTCGGCTAGATGCGATCAATAACACATACTTGCTTACATACAAGATCGTCGGCCTTAGGGACGGAATAGATCTAATCACAGTCACCTACACCAGTTACCTACAGGCCCCGGCTAGACATGCTAGAGGTGACGGATTATACAAGCTTACACCCACTGTATATACTTACACTGCCGCAGGGCTCGAATTATGCTTTGCTGAAAGTCTTGAATACTATTACAAATCATTGGTATTAATTGACATTACACTGTAAGGTAATAATACGCTCCCGAGACCAGGGCATTGTTACCACATATATATGCAGACAATCCGAGCCTATTAACTCGTCCTTGGGTCAACGCCGTTAGGGCCGAAGTCGGGCTGAGCCGAAGACGTGAAGTGTGCCGAGCCGAAGACGGGTCGCCGAAATCGGGCCGAGCCGAAGACGGGAAGCCTGCCGAGCCAAAGACGGGTCCCCGAATTCGGGCCGAGCCGAAGACGTGAGGTCTGCCGAGCCGAAGACGGGTCGCCGAAATCGGGCCGCCGAAGACGTGAGGACTGCCGAGCCAAAGACGGGTCGCCGAAGTCGGGCCGCCGAAGACGTGAAGTCTGCAGAGCCGAAAGGGGTCGCCGCCGAATTCGGGCCGCCGAATTTGGGTCGCCGAAGACGTGAGGTCCGCCGAGCCGAAAGGGGCTGCCGCCGAAGACGCTGTGGTGTGCCGTACGGGCCCGACGCCGCCGAAGGGCTACTGCCAGGAGAGGCAGTGATACGGAGAAGATTCCAGAGACGATTAATAACGCTTAGATGAACTGGGCCGTGTAATCTTAGGCACGGTAGACATTCCATACAGTCCGGGGCTACGCCTATAACCGGAGAGGAACCAGAGACGCCGTACCATACCACGACGAGAGCCAGTCTGGACGAGACTGGGCCGTGACGCGTCATAGATAGGGTCTCCTGTATATATTGTATATTATTCGTCTTTCTCTTAAGATAAAGATAACACTTAACGATAACTACCTCTAGAGTAGGGATCTTTATTACAAGTATTGTGCGCGTACAGAGCTGTGTACATTGCAGAATACAATATTATTACTTTATTATTGCCTTGGTTGTTTCTACAGGTCCCCCCATCCTACCTCCTCGATCCAGACAAGGTGACAGGTTGAATCGGACCTTCCTCGTTGGCCAATTCCAGTCATACGAGACTGCGTTCACATCAGCCTGACAATTTGTCACAGGGGCCTGAGACCAGGCCGCCTCAAGTCTCGCGTACACCGCAAAGATAGACGTTTTCTGACCGCTCGAACGTCACAGCACTATACCTCAAATGAGATACTGTACCTCAACTTAGGTAAAGTACCCCATTTGAGGTATTCAACCCAACCTGATGAAGGAGTATCACTCAGCAGCTCAGGTTGTTGTTGTTGCTGTTTATATCAGGCATGCATGATGCAGTTCGCCAGAATGTACCGTACCGCATTTTCCGCACCCGATAGGACTTGCGCTCGACCCAGATAACCAAAGGTATCAAGATATGCAAAACAAACATTGTCTACTCTGTACATCTTGAAGAGTATACCTTTTAATTTTTCAGGAATGGTAGGGATCCCTTGTTTTTTAGCTTTTCGTCCTGGACCAGGTTTCGGGCGCTCAGAAAAATCACGTTTCTTCCCCATGGTTCATGAAACGACACTAACCAACGTCACTACAAAAGACACGGCAATACTTGCTTAATCATTTGCTCGTAAATTTCGCATCAAGCCACAATTAATTAACATGGAATTGCAAAGTTAATTGACACGAAACTTATTTTCTTCTGATTCGCACGTGGCCATGCTTTTGCCGGAAGTTAACACGAATTGATTGATATTTCGAACCTGGAAGCGGGTGACACTAAAAAGCGGATTCGGACTCCCATGAAGAAATGCTGTTCGATTTGCAGGGCGGTTAGTGGTTGCGTAAAAGTGTAGCGATAATGAACTCCATAAATTCAACTGTAAGTTACTTTGTGAAGAAAACATATTCTAGATTGTCTTGGGATATAGAAAAAAAATGGAATATTAGAGGAAAACCGCTTGGAGTCGACTCGGATCGGATCCGTTTGAGTTAAAAAGGCTTATTAAAGTCGAATAAGTTTACATACAGAGAACTATTCAAAACATGAGCTATTCACCGACAGAACCGTATGTTCCGTATACGATAAAGTTAGGTCTGTGTAAAATATGTGTTTGTAAAATTTGGGACTGTGCTTTGGTTTCAAAGCTCAAACCTGTGTCAAGAATCATTAACGATTTCTGTAGTATACCTGTGTACGGAATTTTGATTATTATATAGATAGCATAAGTGATTAGAGTACACATGTATGCGTTACCGTATACGTAGAACCATCTCCACAAGTTCTGGCAAATCTGAAACCTCGAATCTAACGGAGATCGATGGATACACTGGCTCGCGAGGATGACGTATAACAGTGAGTAGTGGAGTATAAGCGCCCTGCGCGAATGAGCAGTGATAAGAAATGATCAGAAAGTATGAAATGCAAATCCCCTAATGCACGTTCATGCCAAAAATGAAGGTTCTAATGTCAACGGTTCTCCTTATTTTGCCGCCAAACGGATTCGGATGGACTCAATCACTCACTCACTCACTCACTCACTACCGGACAATTTGCAAATGGTAGCTTACTTCGTATGAATATTTTCTGATTAATGTGATCATTTTGTACCACAAGTACGACTTGATTTTACGATCAGAACATCATGATGTCTAGCTGTCATATTTCAAAACTGTTTACCATTTCTCCCATAAAAAAAAATAACACCATCTGTTGTTTTCTTCTCAATGCAATGCCTGATTGGATTTGATGCTTGATGCTTGGATTTGATGCTTCTGTCTTTCATTCATTGACGCGGAAAGTCTATTTTGGACAACGGCTAAATACTGAATGTCGGATACTATTAACGAGATCATATTATGTTTGGTGTGAGGACTTCCTCGTCGTTGGATCAAAATCATCCTTAGCCATTTCATGCGATTCAGCTTCATCATAGCCTTACTGATCTTTTCTCTCCCCAACAGGCTTTTCGTGACAGGTCTTCCGAACTTATATTTCCAAACATTATACTATATACGTTAACATTTAGTCATCATGGTAAGAATTTATCCATCATAATCACTCTCGTCAGCTGAAGATTATTTTCTTTTCAATGTGGATTCCTCTCAAATTCATTATTTGGCCCTGCCTCTGTTGGGAATTTTGTTCTCGTAAATATCCTCTCCAGAATGCAATCTTTGCCATCTGTTGGTTTAATCGACCATAATGCTCCCCAAAACTTCTTTTCCCCCCAATTGTTGGTGTTGAAGAGTATCCAGTTTGAGGCCGATAAATAAATGCCAGTATAGCTAAGATTTGGAGTTCTCGAACGTTTTCCTGAAGTAGTAGTAGGATCTATGCGACTACCTAATAAGGATATATGTTACGTATCTACATCTACATAATTATTGAACAGAACGATTTATTTACAATTTAAACTGATGTCATTTGAGGCCCCAGCTTAGGACATAAACAAGGGATACATTCTTTCGTGGCGAGATCCTTTTGTAAACATGATAAATAGGCCTGAAATTCGTGTATACTGCTTGGCGTCTGACATAAGATCATGATTATTATCAAGTTACTTATAGCGGGATCAAAATAGCCTTTATTTCCGAGATATACCTTTTACAAACTGTACGCACTTTATGAACTCTATACCGGATACAAACGGAAGCATATCCTCGACTACTGGTTGGCATTTGCCGTAGCAGTACCGGGTAGACGATTCTCGGAGGACTACAACTCCTCGACTCCTCGTCCGTATGGTATACTGCAGCTCCCACAAGGCCCAGTGACTTTCACTTCAACTGAACGGAGTAAGGGTTTCACAGTTTGTGATGTATGCATAAATTTTGATTTGAACAATCTAAGCTATATAAAAGCATATTATATCACGCTTGAATTAACCTTGTAATTATCTCCATATAAAACTCCAGTACATGTACCGGCGTCAGTTACATAAGTAGACGTCATAATGTATTCGTCTTAACTGGCACAAAGGTCATTGATGCCGTATATAGTAATAACAGGCGGTCCGGGAGAGTGTCGCTAATATCCCATGCCCAGTGAAATTGCCGAAGGATAAACCGCACACACACCCCTATCACCGTACACGGCATTATTGACCTTCGTGGCAGTGAAAACGGATACATTATAACACCTCTCTATTAATTGCCTGACAGAACATGGAACTACGGTACTGGAGTTGTATATGGAGAGAATTACAAAGTTATTTCAAGTGTGACTTGTTATCGCTATCACGGTGAAATGGTAGTCATTTGTTAGAATTTGCTGCAAAAAAGAAAATTTATGTAGAGTTAATCACTGATTTTTGACAAGCTCCAAAGTAGACACTAATTAAAATGGACAGACTATAACAACAGAGTTGGTAATATTATCTATGTAACTTGTTATACATCCACGAATATATAAAAGATTGCTTTCAAAGCCGAGGCTGATGTAGTCTCATAAATCTGCAGCCAAACAGTGATCAAACAAAATTGGTACATACTTCATGTACACTCTTAAAACGCAAATGTTAGATTTAACATCTAGATTATTGGAGGAGGGAAAGCATTTAGAAAGTGTTGTTTCACCACTTTTTAAATGTTGGATGCAACAGTTAAAATGTTGCATTTAACACTTAAAAGTGGCGAATACAACTCTTTCTAAATGCGTTCCCTCCTCCAACACTCTAGATGTTGAATCTAACATTTGCGTTTTAAGAGTTTAGGAAGTTATTGTCTGAGTCTTTGTGCATCTGGAAAGGCTCTAGTCTAGACACATTGTTGTCCCAGACTTGGCTATTGTATGCATTGTCTCGAGATTCATACATGGAGTACTATGAACCACAAAATCACAGTAAAAGACCAGATGGTTCAATTAAATAATTATATAAACGAGAGATCCTGAAGGATCTTGGCGCCCACCATTGTCCGATAATTGTAAGCTAATGACAAGAGGATCTTTTTGTCCATTGTTACTAAGACGATGGAGTTGTAATTTTGTAATTACAGAATTTCGAATCTGATTGAAAAAGATCGAAAAAGATCGAAAAAGGGACACCGGAAAACACCAAGATATAATCTTTCTAAGTTTCAGGAGTTTCAAGATTTCTAGAAACTGTTATATCGGTTGTTATAGTACAAGGGAAATGGGAGTAGTAGCGTTAGGGTAAATTGAAGCCCATTTCACCCGGATGTAGTGACGTCATGAGGAGGATTGAGGAGGAACTAGTGGCGCCATCTGTACACATTGGTGGCAAAAACCCGCACTAGGGGGAGACAACTCTGGCTGTGTCGTTCATCATCCTCTGGAGACCAAGATGGCGGCCTGTGTGGTGGTGGGTTCAAAATGGCGGCTGTGGGTGGTGGGTTCAAAATGGCGGCTGTGGGTGGTGGGTTCAAAATGGCGGCTGTGGGTGGTGGGTTCAAAATGGCGGCTGTGTGTGGTCAAAATGGCGGCATGTGTGGTCAAAATGGCGGCGTGGGTGGTCAAAATGGCGGCTTGTGTGGTGGTCAAAATGGCGGCGTGTGTGGTCAAAATGGCGGCGGTGTGTGGGACCAACATGGCGATGGGGAGCCACAAATGGTCCGATTGTGTCGAGTGAGGTATCAAAGTGAAGCATTAGGATTTCGCTGACGTCCTAGTAATAAACATAATCTATAGGTGTTGTACCATGTTAATAGGATCAGTCTAGCATCTGTACCACCCTAGGGTCGAGCTTTCATTGTCCCGTGTATCTCCGCAAGAAATCAACAAACAAAATGGCGGCTCCAGGATGGTGTGGGGACGCCCTTTCCACATCACGGCGTCCATCCAAACCATAGCGCCATCTGCACACATTGACGCAAGGGAGACAACTCGTGTGGACCAAGGGTATGGAAATAGACGTTTTGGAGCTAGGGGAGTTACTCATGGTCCAATGGGGTCATATGAGGTATCAAAGTGAAGCTTATGTGAGGGGACATCTGATGGGCTGGGTGTGGGGTTGAAATAGTGGCATTCTGCGCATGCGCGGTGGCCCAAGGGTGTGGAAATAGCCGGTTTTGGAGCTAGGGGAGTTACTCATGGTCCAATGGGGTCATATGAGGTATCAAAGTGAAGCTTATGTGAAGGGGCATCTGACTGGACTAGCGGCTTGGGCGTTGTCACCATTCTGCGCAGGCGCGGTGGCCCAAGGGTATGGAAATAGACATTTTGGAGCTAGGGGAGTTACTCATGGTCCAATGGGGTCATATGAGGTATCAAAGTGAAGCTTATGTGAAGGGGCATCTGACAGGACTATCGGCTTGGGCGTTGTCACCATTCTGCGCATGCGCGGTGGCCCAAGGGTATGGAAATAGTCATTTTGGAGCTAGGGGAGTTACTTATGGTCCAATGGGGTCATATGAGGTATCAAAGTGAAGCTTATGTGAAGGGGCATCTGACTGGACTAGCGGCTTGGGCGTTGTCACCATTCTGCGCATGCGCGGTGGCCCAAGGGTATGAACATAGACGTTTTGGGCTCGAGCGGGGTTTCTCATGGGCCGATGGGATCGAGTGAGGTATCCATGTGAAGCCTAGGTGAGGGGGTTACACTAGGGTGTCGTATCCATTCTGCTGCGCAGGTCACGTGGGGGTTGTGACGTCACTTCCGGTTGGGGTGAATGGGGCGTGACCTTGGGTACATGTCTAGACTTGTTTGTGTGTGTTGATGTACTGGGGGAGTTTTTCCCCACAATGGCGTTCACCTTCGGACGTGGTTTGGTGGGTCTGCGCAAGTGTGTGACGTCACTTCCGGTTTTCACTAAAACTACCTCCAAACCCAGAAGAGTTCCAACGTTCAACCCTCCGGGGTGTTTTCCAGCCGCCGCCCCGGCCGCAGCGCGCGCGCGCGCGTCAATGTAGGGAGAGGTTAAATCGACGACATAGAACTTATAGTCATAAACTTAATCTATACGTGTTGGACGAGTCTTCACTCACCGTATACACGTACCTCAATGAAATGCCCGCTCCAAACCTAGACCAAAAACACGTACTTGGTCTGTGGGCTGATTTCATTGGCTCTCTATTTTTACTATAGTGCGCTTGCATTCTAACCTTGATGGGCTACATTTTGGCCCCATCCTACACCACTGATTTCAGTTTGACTGAATCTCCACATTGGGCATTTATGCATTATGAATAAAACACACAAGACAGGGTTTTTTTTTGGTGAGATCTCATTTTTTTTATTCAGTGAACAACAACAACGTGAGAACAACCACGTGAAAACTGAAGCCCAGAACAAGGGGCTTGTACATTGAAAGATCTGAAGCCCAGAACAGGGGGCTTGTAAACTGAAGCCCAGAACAGGGGGGCTTTTAAACTTAAGCCCAGAACAGCGGGCGTGTGTACATTGAAAGAATTCAAGCCCAGAACGGGACTTGTACATTGAAATGATGGGCGGCCCAGTCATATACGAGTACATCTCGGTCCTCAGCCTTGGGGTACTCGTCAAACATCTGTACGATGGTAGATAAGGGTCTTCCCCGGCATCGATGGTACAGGTAAAACAAGCAATATTGTCCGCACACGCTACTGGTCAGGCTTTGCAACGTTTGACTGTTCCAACACCACGTCTCTGTGCCTTGATCCATGAAGTCTGTTAAATCGGGATGGAGGGGTGGCAGGCCGTACGGGTCAAAGTATTCGCCCTGCTGTTCTGTCAAGTACACGGCCACCCAATGTTCACCGGGCCGATCCATCGGGTCCGTGTTGAGAACGTAAGCAGCAGGATACATACGGTCTAATGGGAACACATCTCGGGCGAACACCCCTTGAAACATCATACGTGTCTCTGGGTCATTCTCCAGCACGGTGGTTATCTGGTCTGTATCCATGTTAGGTGGAGAAGTCACACAGCACGTTGCGCGCCTTGTCCACTTGAATGATGTTGTCAAACTCGGCGTAGCAGATCACATTGACGGTGCTCCGGAGGGCTCGTTGAAAGTGGATTTCCAACCGTAAATTGCCTTGCTTGGCCAGGGCCAGCTGATGGTCGTTCTCTAAGGTAGGGGTCAGATCGAAACAGAACAACGTGTATCCGTTCCCGTAGTCCTCCCGACTGATGAAATTCCCTTCGTCCTGGTTGATTTGACCGGTGGCTGTAAACAGGCTCTGATAGGCTCGAATGAAATTCGCGCGCCCAAAGTTCGGTGTTAAGGCCGTGGCTGGCACCTGTTGTCCATCCACATGCAGGGCCACAAAATTGATGCCGAAATGTTTAAAGTCAAACGGATTCTCTGGGTAGGCTCCACTGAAACTGGTATTTTCCACACAGGCCAGGATCAATCGCTTGGGTAGTTCCCCCAGGAACAGGTTTTCTTTGTTGGCGCTCATATTTCCAGCAGACACAGAGAACACTTTGGTTTGTACACGTCGGATAGGGTACTGGGCTGGTTTTGTTTCCAAGGCTTTCATGTGTCCCAATTGAACGGCTGGATTCGGTTTCACTTTTCGGACATACAGGACTGCGTCTTCGATGACAATCTTATAGTCAGCTACATGCGCCTCTACGTTAGTGGCCATCAAGGCGAAGGTCGGAGGCGCCCGTATCAGTCGGATTTTGATGGGGATCTTGTTCAAGAGGTATCGGTCTTGCATGAACATGTCTGCGTGCAGTCGACCGATCATATCCACCGAGACGCCGTTCGCGGTCAAAGCCTTCCGTTTGCTATATCCCGTATTGTCGTTCTCTGCGCCCATGTGCTCGGCTTTGTCCTGGTAGAATAAAGCGGCTGTCAGTTGAGATTTTTTAGCCTCTCGCCCATGCGACAACAGCGTCTCGATGTAGGCTCGATAGGGGTACGTGTTGGTCGAGTCACTGATGAGTTTGTCGCTGAGAAATATATCCACCTGTTGAAACATCGAGTGCAGCCAGAGATTCGTCGGGCCCACCGTTGCTTGGTCGGCGATTCTGGTGCCATCTCCATTGACGATCTTGGCTTTCACATACAAGTAGGTATGGGCTAAATCCACATAGGCCGTATCCGCATTACTGATGGTGAACTCGATGGGCCCTGTTGCGTTGATGCTGGACAGCGGGAGATGCTCCACCCATAATCCTTGTTCGGCACTGGTCTGTGTGGGCGGGACGGTCCACAAATCAAATTCACTGTTGGTGGAGGGGCAGGACTCGGCGTGGATCAAGGACATGTTTTAAGAAAAGATATCCCGGGTCTTCGATGTGCGTCGTCGCTGGGTCGGTCGTCGACTGGTGCGTGGTCTCGGTGGGGCAGCTCTTTTATTCCCTACGGTGCGTTGTGCTTTGGCCACCAAGACGCCTCCCGCTTCTTTGGCCCGCCGTTTCAAGGCTTCTTTGGGTGCCGTACCCCCCAAGACATCACCGGCCACTTGCAGTCCACTGCGTACCGCTTGTTTGCCGATTGCTTTCACCCCACGCGTCACCAAGGGCAGGAACGTTTTGACGATGCTCCCGAGTATGTTCCCCAGTCCATGTCCACGTTGCATGCGTGCACCACTAAACACCGGAAAGCCACCCCCGGCCTGTTGGGCATAATAGTCCATATAGCTGCGTGCATCGCACTCGTAAGGCACCTTCATTATGCAAAGTGGGGAGCACGTGCTTGTCGAAAATGAAGTGTCACCACCACTTTCCCGCGTTCGAATGCCACCGGTCGTCCCGTGTCATCTCTTATATCCACCGTGATCGTGTTGATGTGGGTTTGTCGTACAGGCAGGTAGAGCATGTGGGTGAAACTGTGGGTGACTTGATCTCCATACAACTTTTTAATGGGCACCACCCGTAACAGAGGTGTGTTGATATCGCCCACGATGTGGTTGTCCACCACGTCCGAGTAGACGTAGAGTCCGTACATACCCGACTTCATATCCATCGGGATCTCGCCTTGGTGGGCGGTGGGACCAGCGAACGTCCGTAGATCGAAACCCAGCATTTGCTGTAGGATAGGACTCAGTACGACACTCGCGTTGGCGGTGACGACAAGCTCTGCCTTGTCGTTGTGTGCGTTGTAATCGAAGTTCACGTGATTCTTGAAGGGATAGGCTTTGATGGGTTTTGAAGTATTCGTGACCTCCCGTAGAGCCTTATAATGCAACAGTGTTGACAGCCCACCCATGAACTCCTTGGGAGTATCGTATTGGCCTTCGGGGAGGGTGAGTCGGGTGTCTTTTCCTTCGTAGGTCACCTCGTACCACACTTCATTGGCTCGCACGTTGTACCACGAGTAAGGGTACTGAATATCCACCAGTCCACATTCCCACCGGCCAGGTAAATGCAACGGTTGTGGTAATTGAGTCACATACTTGGCCACGGTGTTGTCAGGAAACACATCCAGCGAACTGTTACTGGGTAGCGTGAGGTAAAACATGGCGACTGAGCTGTCCTGCTGCTGCTGTTGGTTTTAATAGGTGTTCCAGACCTTGGGTGGTTGTGTCCGGCGTCGGTGGTGGGGTAGAGAGGGTTTTGTATTGGTCCATGAACGTCATGTACCGTTGAAGCGTCTCATTGTACCGTTGTACTTTCTCACTGTCGCTTAACCCTGGTCTCTGTAATATCTGTTGCATCTCTCCATCGAGGGTGTTTATGGTCTTCACCGTAGGTGGGACAGGGTAGGGCGATTGGAGGTTTTGAAGCAACCGTGGTTCGACGAGGACTATTTTTTGCGTGTGGTTCATTGTCGGCCGAAGAGTCCACCCAATACTGGACCCAACACGGAAGCGGCCAACGGTGCTAAGATGGCCCCGAGAAAGCCGCCTTTCTGTAACACCTTTTCTTTTCTTTTGTGTTTGTGGGACCCGCTTATGGACTAGGGTTCGGAGACCTGTCTTGGCCAACTTGGTCTTCTGAGCCGGAGTCAGTGGTACGTTGCCTTTTAACAGATTGTACCCGATCTCGCACAGACAGCGTACAAGGTCAGGGTCCGCACCGCGTACAATGGTTCGGACCAACTCGCGTGGGGCCGTCTTCAATACACGGAGCGTGGGAGCGTGCTTCCGTACTCGCGCAGACATCATGTACAACTAATGCCAGAACCCACAACTCTGCCCTTTTTATCCACCTCAGAGACAAAGGCAACCCTGCTGTGGTATTCATTCTTTTTATTATCTCCATCATCAAACACACACACACATCCCAGCTGGGGGCGCCACTGTGGGTGTGTTTACATTATTTTTGCAAGTCCACGTGGTGGGTCTCTCCGGGAAAGATGCCGGTCCGTAGTCGAAGGTGG
>JAVTVY010051577.1:0-25620 GCA_036873755.1 Hanleya hanleyi | reverse complement strand
CGCGACTGTCTCAGTTGACTGATGACATAGCGCGGCCTTGTTTTCGATTTCAAAATCTGCCGTCTAACTAGGAAAATGTTGTTGTTGCAGCATCAGCCGACCATTGCCCCTCCATAGAAGGGTCCAATACTATAGGCTAATATATGTACCATGCCATGAGATGATGCTTGAGATTGCGTTTCGCTCACTTGCACCTACAGGTGGCGACACCTGGTGGCAAATTTAAAATTTGATTTCCGGGCAATAGGTTGAGGATGCCTTAAGCTTCTCGTCAAATTTGGTTTGCAGATAATGCCTTGAGATGTCACTTGGGGTTGCTTCTCGGGTACATAATTTCCATGCTTCACTGCATGGAAACTATATTACAGAAGCAATCAACTGTCAGTCAACCGTTCTGAGTTGATCTTAAAACTTGGGAAGGCAGAAAGACCCTTCCGCATCCAACGCCTATGACGCAACAGTTGCCTCCCTCATGTATATCCCCTTAGACCAATAATGCTAAAAAATATTGCTGCCATTTCGGCGGGGGACCTAGCATCCTCTGGCTGTTTGTCAATCTGAATGTCGGAAAACCTTCTCACTGACAAGTTTTGTTTATCCAAAGATTCCGAATCGTTTTCTAGATAATAATTGATCTCAGTCGCGCTTTGATTGTGACTGTACTTGTGATTGCTATGGAGCTGTAAAACGACACGATTGTACTTTGTTGTCATTAGTGAATTTGAGAAACTTAGGATGGAAGCGTTTGGTGTCATAGCCTTGTTTGACAACTTTCTGCAACAATGTTCTGTGGCGTTGGTTGAAATCGCCACGTGTTTCTCATGATCCAACAAATACTACTAGGCGAGATATATGTAGAGACCACATACAGGTCCTTCTGGAATATTTTTGTTATCCAGAAATTGAGTTATTGAGATCCACCATTCTAAGTTTCTCAAATGACACTGAAGGTAAATTATTATCATATCGTGTGACTTTGGAATCACTAAACATTGTGTACCCTATTGGCTTTAGATATATGGATTTAGATTCATTCATTTGATGACATAGCACCCACCTATTCCTACGAAGTAGGCTACCATCTGCAAATTGTCCGGTAGTCAGTCAGTCCATCCGAGACCTTTCGTCCGCAAAATAAGGAGATCCGTTGATATTAGAATCTTGATTTTTTGCGTGAAGGTGCATCAGGGGACTGTTACCAGGAAATTCTGAGCTGAGCTACTTTTGATGAAAATTTCTGGTGATTTTTGATGAAAATCACTGGTGATTCTGAGTTGGGCCGTGCCCATCTTAATATAGGCAGGATTTCAACTTGGGGCGGGGGGATTTCCAAGAGCTCAGTGCGCGTCGAAGTCCGAATAAATTCGCAGGTCCTGTGACGTTAGTCACACTGCCATGTTAGTATTTAGTAAGGTTATTTATTGATTTTTGTCATTCGACTTGAAGCAGAAAGTCACTAGCTAATAAACGAATTATCCATGGGTGATTTGCATTGTTTTACTTTCCATAATCGACTAAAACGCACTTTCGATAGTTTTGTCATTTAGATAACACCCACTGATATTTTTGACCCCATGTACAATGCGCGTACACCCAAACGAACGTACACTGCGAATTATACGATTAGGATTTGAACACATATCTAAACACATAAACGAGGATCAGTTTGAACATAAGTTTAAACATCCATATCTTTACTGTTTATGCAAATTTCTAAACACGTGAGTTTAAATAGGTTTAGGCTTTAAGCACATTTCTCAATACATTTATTTCGCAAATCTGAACACATTCAGGCTGAAACATGTTCCCAAACTTACCTCCTGTTTGTGTTTAGAATACTGGTCAAATCATAAACCCACAATTCGCAGTGTAATGATAATATTAAACCCCTGGGCTACGCAAGGGCTTTGCAAGATGCTGTGAAAAGTTAATGATTTCAAGGCAAAATATGTTCACATAGAAAAATCTTTTTTTTTGTGATGGTAATAAAGCCTAATACTTTCATTCCAGACCCTGGAAAATATCAGCCTTGAAAAAATACGAACGTCAAAAAAAAAGTAAAAAAAAAACCAGTTTATTTTTTCTCTTGAAAGACGAAGGATTACAAAACAAAAAAAGCAGGTTATTACCCTCACACACAACAGTTTTACGAATGTACATGTAAGCGTAACTTATCCTTCGTCTTTCAGGAGAACAAAATATTTGTGATATTTGTGATTTGATATATTCTGACTAATCGTTTTACCTCGGGAATACTCCTTTTCTCAAAACAAGAGTAATACTTTACGTCACCGATGACATCATGGTAACGGCCAATCAGACGCGTTCGCTGTGACCAAATATGATTTATGAATGGGGTGTGCAAAGCATGTGTCGCAACATTGTATGGCAGATCCAGTGTGTGTGTGACGCAGGATATTCTTCCAGGTGTTTATTGATTATGGAGTCGTGTTTTTAAATTGTCACAAGGAGGAACGCTAAAACGAAAGCAGCTTCATTTACATAGGCAGCTCCTTCGCTTTTACGGATATTTCAATGATGTAAATTCCAAGTAAAGAATTCTGACATCCGTTACACGATACACGGATATCTGGTACAAGATAACCAAAGACATTCAACCTGACAAATATTGGTACACTTTTGTCCTTTTATTACTTGTGATTCCAGTTTGTGTCGTGATTATCTCCAATATTACTGTTCAGAATTGCCTGACAATCCTCCTAGAGATATTGTTACCGGTACTCTAGAAACTAGATGATTCTAGGGATCTTATTAAACTGTGCGTCGCGTGTTTTTTTCTTACTTCGCTTCCATTAAAAGTTGGGTATGGATAACATCTGATCTATAGATTATCTTCCTGGTAATAATTTAGTAGCATTTCCTTTCTAATTTATGTCACTGACACTGAATTTGGGTATAAATATTTCGGCAAAGGAGATGGTACGATAAGGCGGGATTTTGGCCCATACGTGGTGCGGTTGGAGCCGAAAAAAATGTCCTAAATATAATTGTGTTTTTATGTAACGGCAATGTGTGACAGTTCTAGCTCGATTGTGTTATGAACATAGTTATGATATGACATTGAAATCCGCAGCATGTGCTATTTCGTGAAAAAAGGTCTAAATCGAGTGATTCATTTAGACACGAAGCTCCCTTGGACAAAAACAGTTTTTCCAGCAGTGGAGATATAATGCCACCGCACATCACCATGTTTAATGGCGCTTTGGTCTAAGGGGTCCTTCGCGTCTAAATGTGTGTTTGAATCACTCGATTTAGACTCATGGTACAAATTACACAAGATAATATTACAGGCTCAATAGTACATGCATAGGGTTAAATCAGATCTGAGGATACCATAAAAAACGGCTATGTTAATATTGTATACAGGCTCATTTAAACGATACAAATGGGTGGTTTCTTGAAGTTTGAAGGGAGTTTGCAGAGTGCCTGTGGGCAGGGAGAAGTGGAAGACGAGAGCAGCAGGGGAGGGAGCATGAGGAACATGGCCGACAGGAGAAGGAGATTGGTAGAATGGTAGAACTCCAACCAACCTGTACCACAGGTGGATTAACGACCTTGCTAGATAAGATTCAAATGTACCATGTAACTTTCATCTTTGATTGCGAAGAGCCAGAGCCGTATCACCCACTCAAAACAATAAATTACCCCAGTCTTCAAAGACGGCAAAAAATAGGATACAATTTCATGGAAGCGATAACATGGTTAAGTAAGAGTTGACGCTCGTTAATTTCGACAGATAATTATCTAGAACATTTCAATTGCATATCCTACCCACGCCCGATGCCCGATAAAACCATAACATTCGAACAGCTGTTTGTGTGTCTCTTTTTTTTTCTCAGCTCGGTTCAATTGCAGTCAGTAAAATTCCATGGCTGTATCTATCTGCTGTGGAATCGCTAAACCATCTATACTACCCGTTATTCCTGGAAAAAGGGATGTTGATATCCCACCCATATATTGACGCACTGCGTCCTATGAATAGATTAGAGTGGCAACTTAGCAAACTTCCACTGATGACGGTGTACCGACTGACAGTGATAATACCCGCAGTCGTTTGAATCTGACTGTCTTATTAACCCTCTCTGGCCTGAGCCTGGAGAGGGCACCCCTTTCCCTAACTATTTCTCTTGAGCTAGCGAGCTGAAACTTATATCCTTGGGTCAAGGTCTACCAGAAAATGTATAAAAAAAATCCAAGATGGCCGCTTTGGTGACGTCACAGTGACGTCATCTTCAACAACGGCATTTTTTTTGGTCGACTTTTCGGTCAGATTTTCCGATTTTTTCTTCACAAATTTCATGATAAATTAGTAAATATTAATGTGATATGAAAATAGATAGTTTTTGCCCACTTTTCATCGCGGAAAAGCAGAAATTTTGAAGAAAAATGAAGAAAACATCACTTTTGTGGTACCCTACGTGGCCGTCATCTTGAATTTACCCATTATCCTCTGCTCGGGGGAGTTATGCAAAAGGGTTCAAAATGACCCCAATATGATAAACTATAAAGTCACGGAGTGATAGATCTCAATTTTTTGTCGTTCCGGAGATAGCGCAGGAAATTTGGTAAGGCGAGGGTGGCATTTTGCCCCGCCCCCAGGCCTGGTAGGGTTAAATAGAATGAATTCTATCTCAGATCACAGATCTTCCTATACTTCCTATTTCTCCGCTCACACTTCAAAGAAGCCTTGATGGCTCGGACCACCTAAAAAAATTCAAAACACGAGGCGTAAATTTCGTCTTCGAATCAGAGACGAAAAAATCAGAACACACCCAACGACAGTGGTGGGTACGGTGACGTATTCTCTCAGTATTTACGTCATTCCTCCTAATATGGCGATCAGTTGTGGCCAGATACATAGGACAGCCAACCAATAAACCGCTCATACTGCAAATTTTGAAACTGACTTGAGGTCAATGATGCTTCCCCAGAAGTCGACCTGAGTATGAAGATTAGATGACATGAAAGGTTGTCACTTGCACTACACGAAAATCTTGATTTGAAATTATTTAACAACACCACTAAATGTAAGGTGAATATAACTGTTATATTTGCAAAACTTTAAACAGACCTGTAAATATTAACATATGCGGATATAATTTGCATGCTTTTAACATACACATCGGGACCCTGGTGTACGTATTGTGTTTCAATGGAAAGACGAATATAGACAAATGTATTTAAATGACAAGTCAACACAGAAAATATATGTATGATACTGTATTGCCTACTGTAGAAAATAAATATCGTTGCATCATCATTTGCCAGCATTTGTAAATGTGCATCATTTGCCATATATTTCACTTATATGCGCCATACATTTGCCATTATATTTACCATATGTGGACAATAGATATTGCAGCTTGGACAGGCCCTTATGACACAGCATGACGTACACAGTACAAAGATATCCAAATAATTATATTATATGCAATTATATATGCCACACTGAGACATCAGGTGCAAATTAAACCGATTAATTTGCAGACTTTTAATATACGGCACGTGAGTTGATAAATATTTCGGTTATATTTTATACTGTGAGATATATATTTTGCAGGAAATTAAATGTAACAATACTATTCACCATATATTCTCTACTGTATGGAACGGTGGCTCATATAATTAATATATGAGCAAATTTATACTACATAGACAAATTTAATCAAACAAATGAATTTGATTAACTAAACATTCACCAAATAGCAAATATAATCCCACAGTTGAATAACATTCGATAGCGTGATACAGACAACTGAAGGTTATGGAAATGTAATCCTTTTATTCACAACGTTGCGACAGCCATGTGAATTATTATTGCATGCTTCAGTAAAATCAAAAGATATTTGCTGAAAATAGGTATCGTTGCATGTTCTGTAGAGCCACCACACTTGGCACACATATACTACGAGACAATTATGCCTACATGATGGTACCGTTAGTTCCACGATCCACGGCTAAGGGGCGAATAGGTAACTGGCATCTGAATAGGAAACTGGCATCTGAATAAGTATTTGGGATGATAGACACTCTTGCGAGTGGTTTAGTGCTTCCAAAACTTAATGGTACAAATATACTACGAGTTCCACGATCCACCACAAGGAGCCGAATGGGTAACTGGAATCTGAATAAGTAACTGGGTTGATAGACACCATTGCAAGTGGTTTAGAGCCACCAAATTTGGTACATATATACTACGAGACAATACTCACATGATGGTACTGTTAGTTGCACAATCCACTGTTAGGGGGCGAATAGGTAATCGGCATCTTAACAGGTAACTGGGTGGGTAGATATATTATGTGTGGTTCAGAGCTACCAAACTAGTATACGCATATACTATAGCAACTCCAAACAAGCTCTCAGATTCTTCTATCACTGTAATAGCCTCATTATTCATTAACAAAATATCCCCGATTCACTGACAACGAGTTTATGTTGTTGATTTTTGTTTGAGTTTCGCATGAATATAGTCCATGCGTATGGAACTGCCGTAGTGTGTGATGCAATGGATGCTATTACTAACTGTGTAGGGGTGACAGCTTGTTAGGCGATCATATGTCGACTGTACAGCTTTGTCGCTGAACGCAAATCAAAGCGCCGTGTTCCAGTTAATTGTTCTAGATGGGCTATAAAGGTACATGTTATCGCAGCCTTTTCGGTATTTCAAGCTAGTTAACGAATAAAACAACGGTTTGTCACTCAGTTGCCTCTCCCCCTAAATCACTGTGCTGTATGGAAGGTCCCCTATTCCCATCGAGAATTGACCAATCGAAACGTCAGCTTCGCCAGTAGACTGTTTCAATCAGCTCCGGAGACCACACCGAAAAGTTGTCTAATATTCTTCGGAACTGTGCTAGTGCATTCGACTACGGTCAGAGGTCAGTTGGACCCCTGTGATGAGGGCGATACTTTGGTCGAGCGACCGGGGTCGAAAAAGAGATAAAATAGGATATACCCCTCCCCAGAGAAGAACAAGACAAACTGATTTTAATTGACAGTCCAATATATAGTGATTATGAGTTACCGGTGATGGTGACCAATTTAGTTTTTAGCCTTGTTTTTCATGTTTACCATGATAGAAATGGCAAAAAAAGATGGGGGTTTTGGATGAAAATGGATTCTTCATCGGAACACATGTGAGAGATAAAACTGCCTCAGTGTATAGTTGATCAATTCTAGTTAATCTCAGTCTATTTCTACAATCTAGAGCAGAGTATCATGATAATTCAAGAAATCGGCCACATCAGATATGTCGTAATTTTTACATTTTATCTGTTTATTTCATCTAATTTTGCGCATGCCTTGAAACGGTGGTATATACAATGGAAAACAGCTTGTAGTACATGTTTGTAATATAGATTGCTTCTCTATGGTAACAAAATTCTTCTCTGCGAATACATATATGCATTAATAAGAAGGATAATGAATCAGATTGTAAATGAATCATTTAATATGTAATTCTACATATCTGTAGTATGCTCTGACAGAGCAATTTCTCTGCACGTCATGTATGGGAAAGAAACATCACCATTGGAACTTGTATAAGCTGGCGCATTATTATTCAGTGTTGACCTATTTATTTCGAATATTGTTCGAATATGAATCAATTTATATGAATATATATATACGCCCAGGTATATAATGCGCATTGAAATACATTCTTTAAGTGTACTTTAAGAATTCACTATGTTCCTCTGTGTAACAGAATGGGAGAAATTCTGTATTGATAACAATTATATGACAGCGTCTAGACTTGAATTTTGTTGTGCAATGTTTCGGCAGAGCCACAAAGAAAACACTTGGCCCGTTGCTGTTTATCACCTATAGCTGGGACGAATATTAAAGGGATATGAAACGTACCCCCGACATCAAAGGCGCCGTCGCGAGCTCACGCTGAATGTATGTCTCGCCTGCCAGGTCTCGCGAATTCATTCCAGATTTTACCAGATTTATAGACGTTCTTCTGCAGTAATTGGCATCAGATTATTTGATCGAGACGGGTACTATTTTGAGAGACGAAACTTTTGAGGGATTTTCATCGAAAAGATGCATATTTTCATGACAACTTTCGATTTCGACCGCTCTGCGCTGCCGATAACTGAGCGGCTGGAGCGGCAAGGAAAAACTCATTTTTCCCCTTCTTTGTGATCAAACTTCTCATTTATCTCAATTTTTGAAGTATATCTGTGCTAGTTTTTGCAAAATATGCAAGCATGTATGGTGGCTGATAGCTGCCATCGCATTCGCGCCCTCGCGATCTGTAAATTTGCAAAAATTGTAGGGGCGCGAGTGGCTCTTGAAGGGCGCGATCGCGCGACACGCGAACACGCGAACGGTACCGTTCGCGTATTCGCGGGGTCGCGATTGCGAGAACACGCGAACACGCGAACGAGCACCGGTCGCGCGCGAACGGTGCTCGTTCACGTGTTCGCGCATTCTCGCAATCGCGACCCCGCGAATGCGCGAACATGGCAGTATTGAGCCACTCGCGCCCCTACAATTTTTGCAAATTTACAGGTCGCGAGGGCGCGAATGCGATGGCAGCTATCAGCCACCATAAGCATGTCCTTGACAGTACGCAAAATGTTTTAATTTTCCATTTTCGTTTTTGTAAATAATTGCTCGTGAAAATGGTAAAAATGCCAAATATGTAGAATTCTGAACAAATCTCACAATTCTTGTACGTTTTTGTGATTGAACTACTCTTTTGGGTCATATGTTTTTTTAGATTTTTTTCTCTGTGCACTAGTTTTGTTTCTTGTCGTTTGCATGATGTATTCCTTTTGCCACTCGTTAAGCTGTAAAGGATTTTTTTTGGTCACCAATCTTGGCCTAAATTGAGTTGACTGGCGTTCACGTTAATGGAGCCTTGTTGACAAGCATGTGTATTCGCCCAGCATTGACCAGCGAAACAGGGCGAGACTCGCGGCGAAGCACACGTGACGGTCTTTTGCGCACAAAAGCCAATCAGTGACGAGGCGTACTAATTAACCAATCACTAATCACTCATTAACATATCAATTAGCGAGACAAACCCTAGTTCAAAGAGAGGAGCCGCGTTTCATATCCCTCTATACTCGTCCCAGTAACGACAATTTGGCCTGTAGAATGCGCCTGTATGCAGACGACATATGTCTATACAAAGAAATAAACGACAGTACTCACTCGGGAGGAATTTATTAGAAGATCCACCCTGTGAAACTTAACATGGTATACATATCTCTAAAAAGCTGACATGGGATAAACACATAGAGTATGTCAGTAAAAAGTAAAATCGGTTGTTAGGTATGTTGCGATTTTTTTTTACCTCAGAAAATACCTCAGATTGGCCTACCAATCTTTTGTATGATCCACTTTAGAATATGGATCGACTGTGTGTTCTTTATCAAAATAAATCTGAACAACTTAGAAAATATACAAAAAAGAGCGGCCAAACGCCTAACTGGTAATTACAACACTGATTGTGATTATTATGTTATTAACCAAGTGTTTTCATATTGGCCTTGTTATAGGTCCGAGGTCTGCCGTATTGGCCCGAGGCCGCAGACCGAGGGCCAATACGGCTGACCGAGGACCTATAACCAGGCCAATACGAAAACACTTGGTTAATGACATTTTTATTAATTAACTCACCTACAATTTTTTTTCATCGATTATAATACATGCATCAAGGAATATTTTAGTACAGCGACTCCCCCCAAATTGGAATATGTATTTCTTCCTTCACAATAGGCCTATTTCCTACGATTATTATTATGTGCTTTTTGAAATGCCATTATCGTCGGAAAGTCGGTCCCCTCTACAGCAACGCTATCGGAAACGACGGCGACAACTGGGACGGTGAATAGGCCGATCATCTTCAACCTGGGCGAGGGTCTTCAACGTATGAAACGGAGTCAAAAAGATACAAGCAGATGAAATACTAATTTATTTGATAAGAACGGTGCAGCAAAATACAACCTTATAATCTGGCGCAAATTTGGTCCAAATCCAGTCCCAATTTGAGGATCGAAGATGTATCATGCTATGGAGACCCTAGTTTTCAACATCATTTTACAGGTGTTTCGTCCGCATAATTTCTATCGGTTCTATCCATCTTCTGTCTTAAAATATCACTGTAGCCATGGCTTCGTTCATCAGTGCACTGCTTTAAGTGTTGGATCGCTGTTTTTGTGTTTGCTTGTGCTTAGCACGACGATGTCGCGCTCGCGTCGCTATAGTCTATTTCAGCATGACTCGCCTCACTTGATTTCAAGGTTTGTGTATCGGCACGTATAGCTCTATCAAATATTATCACAGAAACCATTGAATATCCTTTCAAAGTCAGAGAAATCAGTGATATCATTCGGAGAAGATCGCGAATCGAGGATCGTTCATCTTCAGCGTCGCCATGTTGAAAGTCATATTGGCCCAGCCCATATTGGCCCTGTTTTCCCGTATTGGACCTGCTTTTCCGTATTGGCCCGCCTTCCTCATATTGGCCCGCTTTGGGGTCATATCAAGCAGGCCTATTTCCTTGTATTGGATTTATATCATTGATAATTGATTAATAAAGATTGTTACAAAAGAGTGGGCTACACTAAAGCAGAGAACAACCAATGCTATAGACTAGTCAGTTGTTATAAGATGTTCCATGGCTTTATAGACATAAAATGTTCACATTTCTTCTCACTGGCACCTGTTACATCGAACCGCACGTACCACCCTTTTATTTTCTTGATGTTGTTATTTTACACATGTATACCTTAGTACATTATTTATCTTATCTGGGTGCCTACCATCCCAGTTGCCAGTTCACTACCGTATTCGCCCCCTAGCGGTGGATCGTGGAACTAACGGTACCATCATGTAAGTTTATGTGTACCAAGTTTGGTGGATCTAATCCACTTGCAAGGGTGTCTACCAGCCCAGTTACTTATTTCTGATGCCAGCTCATATCTCTTGATATTGTTATTTCACACATGTATATCTTAGCACATTATGTGTCTTATGTTCATGCTACACCTGATGATATCATCTGTATTTTTAAAATTATTTATCTTATCTTCCTTATTTATCAGCTACATATGATAGTATCTTAACTATCTTTTGTGTATACTATATGTACCTTTGTTTTCATTTACATTTCAACTGTTTTTATTATATTGTGTATATATGCTGTTATCTTCATGAATGTATTTGTATATATTGTTGAAGAGGGGGGGGGGGGGGAACTTTGGTGGGCTCCGATCCATTTAACGACCCTAACTCATGTCAAAATCACTAAGTTAATAAATAAACAAATTAATATCCCCTATTCACTCGAAACCCGTTATTTTGTTAATTTGAAACTAGACACACTCGAAATCAGCAATATATACTATAATGTGACTATATTGTTGTTTCAGTTTTGTTCTTAAAAGGAAAAAAAACTGTTGTTCCAAGCCGATGGTTTGTCACAGATCCACACCTCTAGTTCCGATTGTCAGTATTTCCGCTAGCCTCTTCTAGGAAAGCGTAAGTCGCGACATGTTATAATTTTCAGTTGTTCTTAAAACAAAAATTAATGTTCCTTTGTCTATAATTACAGATTACAGAAATGAACGTATTTTTTTACCTATCAGCCCAAAGAATGGTGGCTATGTAATAGTTTCTAAATGACAAAAAAGATCGCCCTAGTTTAAAATTAATATACTCTACATAGAGAGAGAGAGGGAGAGAGAGAGAAAGACAGAGAGGGAGCGTTCGGATTTGATACATTGGGCGGGGTATCTGCCTTCGGGAAGTTAGCAAAAATAGGTACACAGCGAATTAACTTGAGAACAATCGTGCCCCACTAAATAATATAGGCATGGAACTCACACAAATCACAATTCCAGTTACTTGCCGTTGTCGGGATTATATTTTGGGCTGGCACATGTGTATTCGATGCCAACGCATGGTACACGCACATCAATCTGGTCGTCTGGGAAGCTAGGAAACGGTCAAATCAACGATAACGAAACACTGCTTATTGAGACGGAGACATCCTTCGAGATTATCGGTAATTTTTTTTATCCATCTAGAAAACTGGAACATTTCAATCGAGACAGAATCAGGAGAAAACCGGGACACGCCACCAGGGCTTCTGCCCTCCCGGTTTCAGCCGACAAATTTCTTGGGACTTCTCGAAGTGCATCGATTAATTGAACGAGACTCTTTGTTTTATTCTGCTTCTGAATTGTTGTGCATCGTGCCCATGGTAGTTGAACTTCTCTAAACAAATACCCCCGCCCCATCCATGCCAGGGCCCTGAAGTGTCTACCAGCCCAGTTTACTTATTGAGATTTTAGTTAGCCATTCGCCGCCTTGCGACGGATCGTGGAACTAATGGTACCATCATGCAGGTATTATCTCCTAGGTTAAGTGTACCAAGATTGGTGGCTCTAAACGACCCATTCGGACGTCAGTTTCACGTCGCACCCACCAGTTGGACGCTCCCCCACGAGAGCTTCACATTGATGCCTCACTCGACCCATTCGGACAAAGAGTGGCCCACCTCGACCCCAAAACGTCCCTTCCATTGCCCTTTTCCCACAATTCCGTCTGCGCATGCACAAAATGTTAAAAACGGACGACACACTAGTCCAGTCGGATGGACCATCACGAATGCTTCACGATGACACATCATACGGCCCAATCGGACCAATATGGGTCCGCTTAGCCCCCAAAACGTCCATTCTAATACACTTTCTCTACTGCACATGCGCAGAATGACGTCAGTCCCATGTCACACTCATCCAGTCGTATGCTCCCTCACGAGTGCTTCACACTGATGCCTCACTCGACCCAATCGGACCACTAGGGGTCCACCTCAACCCCAAAACGTCCACCCCAGCGCTACTTGCCCAGTGCGCATGCGCACAGTGACTTTTTAAAAAAAAATCACCGCTTAGCTTCGAGACCCAGCCCATCGTGTTCTACGTGGTGGGTTCCCGATTGGACTGCCTTCTGGTAGATATATTTTCAACCTTGCCTAGTATGGGGTGACTCGTGGCGCAGTGGATAACGTGTCTGCTTCTGGAGAGAGCAACCAGGGTTCGAGTCCCGCTGGGACCCTTTCCCCTCTCTCACTGTATGGCTATGACGAGGGTTCCCCACTTGCCATTTATGCTAGGCACAGTACTGGCGATATTGTTGGGGACCCTGTTCCATGCATTCCATTGATGCTTTGGCATTTAAGACTTAATGACCCTTATATTCTCCCGGAGATGGCCGGACATTGCCGGAGATGATCGGGCATTCCCGGAGATTCCCAGAGAATCTCCCCCGCGTATTTGAAGTCTCGGGACTACTTTCTGTCCGCGGAAGCTTCTCCCCGCAACTGCATCACCGCCGGACCGCATCATCGCGGAGAACCGCATCACCGCGGAGGGATACATGCCCCAGGGGTCACTTCCGGTCACCTGGCGGAACTATAGTGACCTTGACCTCTGAGATCACGTCAGCACCACGTGACACCACAAAAGTAGGTCAATAGGTTCCCAGATCATCTTTATCTACTACATGGTGGTGGTGGGGAGGGGGGTGGGTAATGTAAAACTAGGACTACATGTGATGTTCGAAGACTTCAAAGGCCGAGTGAACAAATGGAAAGTGAATTGCTTTTTTAATGAAAATATGAAAGACAATTCAGATCAATGATTGAAGTCTTATGGAGTAATTACAAACGCCATTTGTTTAGAATATGTCTAGTGTATTTATGGAAAAGAGCACGCATCCTAGTATTATATCACCCTCAACCAGGACATACGCTCTGATGCGCAGACGGACAAATTTTCGCTTACGGTTTTTTTCGCCAAATTGTAATACGACATTTCATGTGGGGAAAATGTCGCGTAGGGGATAGTGTATTGTGGGGATAAGATCACGGATTCGGATATACACCATGCACATTTGCATTCAGTCGCCGCAGTCAACCATATTGGGGTTGAAAAAAAAACGCTTTTTCTAAATTTACCAATAAACTAACATCACATATTAGACAAATAGACTTGATCTAATGTATGAAGATTTTTTTATACTAAAATGGTATCAGCTAAAGGAGAAATTTGGGTTGTAGACTGCACATGCGCACTCGGGAGTAAAGGGAAAATCCCAATTTCGGATGAGTAGAGGGAACCCGTATACACTACCTCATAAAGGCGGAGGGTCATATTGAAGCTCTTGGTGTGACGTCATACAACCCTCATTTACAACCCACATTTCCTTTTCCACATTCCCTCCTCCACAAATCCTCAGAGATTTACGCTTTGTATACTACTGACGCAGTGGGGTGTGCAGTTCCTTTGTCAGCTTCACTAGACTAACTTTTATTCCTATTCTTCAACGTGGACTGTACAGTACTAACGATATACGACATGCTTTCAAAAGTTGACAAAATATGATTCAGGCTAAATTCTTAGAACGGTAAATCGTGCATATTTATTATTATTTTTCTTATTATTTATACCTGTTATTGTGATTGTACGGTCTCTGATTTAAAATGTAATGCACCCGAAATCACAGGAATATCACTGTCTAAACATTCTCTGGTACCCGGTTCCATTTGTTTATGAAATAAACAAATCACCAATAATCAACACATAACTCCATATTTGGTAATACTGCTGGGACCGTACGCTCTCTTTATTCTGACAAATAGCGGTAGAAATCTACCATTCATTTCTACAATGTTACGATACTCCGATGAGGTCAAATGCATATAAACGACATCAAACACCATAACACTGATAGGGCATATCAGCGCCTTACTGAATCAACTCGTTAAACAAATTATTTTCAGATAAAACTAGAGAATAACCTTATATAAAAAAAAAAAATGCCTGCCGGCCAGGAACAACCCCCGACCATAACCAGTCATAATAGGGAGGAAACCTGCCCCCAACCCATTGCAGCCTGGCCTACTCTATGGGGGTAGAGCGGTTACTCATTTAAGCAATAACATGTACTACAAACACATACTCAAACTGTTGCCTAAGGCAACGAAGTATATATATAAATAATACTTTAAGACATAATCGAATAAGAAACAATATCCAAATATTAATACAGAAAACCTAAACCAACATGCTCCATCAATTGATAACCATCAAATATAATTGCCATTAACTTATCATATGCAATTATTAATTTTGTTAAAAATTTACCAGCACGGTCCCAGTCAGTCGTGCTGAATGGAAACTTCATTACAACACCTTAGTTTAATACATATCTCAGGGCGGGAATCACCGCCCTGAGGTCAAGCCCAATTGTTAAACAAAACAATTGATTACATAAACAAATTACACCAACCAGAGAAAGTAATTTCTCTCTAATTCATGCTTCAACCGAGAGAAATAACATTTCTCTGGTACCCGGTTCCATTTGTTTATGAAATAAACAAATCACCAATAATCAACACATAACTCCATATTTGGTAATACTGCTGGGACCGTACCAGCAGTAACTTAACTTATTCGTGAATTGATTTCACCCTTCTTACAGAATACGGAAAAATTTATATCTATATAAACAGCATAACAGCATACAGAATTCCCGGCGTTGTGTGGGTGGAACAACAACTACACCCACACAATATATAAACGCTCTATATAATTTTCACAATCTCACTCTGCCTTCACTACTCACTAAGCATGATATTTTGAATGCATTTGGATTATTCCAATATATCTTGACAGCAATTTTTTACTCTCACCATTCTGAGCTATGGACATAAAAACACATCATAATTCTCGGAATTGACTCATTTAAATGATTAAATGGTAGAGTAACTATATAGCTCTTTTTTAACCATGTCTTTCTAAAATCGATATAAACTTACATGTAATTTCGTCCATACTCCATTCTTTTGTAACACTGGTCGTTAACAAAAAACACTAATAACAATATACCTTAAAATGTTTCGAAAACAAAGTTGTTGATAACATGCATAAAGAAACAAATATACTCATAACATATTATTCATTTCCAAGTAAATACTTTTGAATTAAAACATAAACTTGTAAACATTTACAAACAATTTTATTCTCTGCATCTAATTTCAGTTTACGCCAAAATTTACCACACAGAGCTTGATTCTGATCATCAAGATTTTTCGCCCAGCGGCATATATCACACCCTGATACTTCCAGTTTTATATATAACAGGACTAGATTCCATTACACATATCAGAATATCTGCATCGCAATCGACTATTTAATATGTTTAAATGCTTGTCGAACCTTCACAGATACAACATATGCGTCCTCAGCTGATTCAGAAACGTCACTCATCGTCAGGCTGTATCAGGATTGCCGTTGTTAGAGGCTCTATACGACTTAATAAAAGAGGCAACAAGAACACCTTTTCTTCTACAAACTATCTCCAATCTCGCCTAAACATATCTGCAAATATAAATATACAAAAAACACACTTTTTAATGCATCATCAATATTCTTACTGCCAATCCACGATGTTCTCAACATCACCGAAAATGACACCAACTCACATCCCAACACTCATGCGCAAATCATACACGTAACACATTAATTTAATATTGAAACGATCATGTTAAAATCTCCTCTTACTATCCTACTGCTCCCGGTTCCTTCAACCAACTATAAACAGAATGTATAATTATATATTGCATATAATAACTCCAATGAGTTATTCCACAAAATATTAGTCAAATTAAAGCGTGTTGCAGAATGTACACTATTTACAAGTTCTCAAGGCTGAATCCGTCTTTGTCACATTTTCACCCTGCCATTACCACCTCTCTCTCGCTCTCACTCTGTCTCTCTCTCTCTTTTCCCCTGCCATGTTCTCTCTCACCTCTGCCAATTAGAGCACTAAAATACGTCTTTACATTTCCAGAATTCATTTACCTCTGCTGTCAACATTTTACCAGTATTCCTTCAGCTTCGCAGCCACGAGTACCCAAAACTATCTGTACTCCAATTGTATTACTATCCAGTATTCTTCTAGCTCTGCAGCCATATAAATTATCTCTCAGATCATATTAATATCCAGCATTCTCCGGCTCTGCAGCCATATTAGTATTCATATACGTTACCTCTCACATCATATTAATATCCAGTATTCTCCGGCTCTGCAGCCAACATTTAACCAGTATTCTCCGGCTCTGCAGCCATATTAGTATTGATATACATTATCTCTCAGATCATATTAATATCCAGTATTCTCCGGCTCTGCAGCCAACATTTAACCAGTATTCTTCGGCTCTGCAGCCATATTAGTATTCATATACGTTATCTCTTAAATCATATTAATATCCAGTATTCTCCGGCTCTGCAGCCAACATTTTACCAGTATTCTTCGGCTCTGCAGCCATATTAGTATTCATATACGTTATCTCTCAAATCATATTAATATCCAGTATTCTCCGGCTCTGCAGCCAACATTTAACCAGTATTCTCCGGCTCTGCAGCCAACATTTAAACCAGTGTTCTTCGGCTCTGCAGCCATATTAGTATTCATATACGTTATCTCTCAAATAATATTAATATCCAGTATTCTCCGGCTCTGCAGCCATTTTATATTAGTGTTCATATACAATTTTACTCTCTGATCATATTAGTATCCAGTATTCTCCGGCTCTGCAGCCAACCAATTTTTTCCCAGTATTCTCCGGCTCTACAGCCATATTAGTATCATATTATCTTTCTAGTCTTGTTAATATCCAGTATTCTCCGGCTCTGCAGCCAACAATTATTTCCCAGTATTCTCCGGCTCTGCAGCCATATTAGTATCATATTCATTTTTTCCTTCTAATCATGTTAATATCCAGTATTCTCCGGCTCTGCAGCCAACAATTTTAACCAGTATTCTCCGGCTCTGCAGCCTACAATTTTTTCCCAGTATTCTCCGGCTCTGCAGCCATATTAGTATAATATTCATTTTTTCTTTCTAATCATGTTAATATCCAGTATTCTCCGGCTCTGCAGCCAACAATTTAACCAGTATTCTCCGGCTCTACAGCCTACAATTTTTTCCCAGTATTCTCCGGCTCTGCAGCCATATTAGTATAATATTCATTTTTTCTTTCTAATCATGTTAATATCCAGTATTCTCCGGCTCTGCAGCCAACAATTTTTAACCAGTATTCTCCGGCTCTGCAGCCTACAATTTTTTCCCAGTATTCTCTGGCTCTGCAGCCATATTAGTATAATATTCATTTTTTCCTTCTAATTCATGTTAATATCCAGTATTCTCCGGCTCTGCAGCCAACAATTTTAACCAGTATTCTCCGGCTCTGCAGCCATTTTTTGGCTAGCACCACAAGCATATGGCCCACTGAACTTCATCACGTCACCAAGACCCCACTCACTGTCCCCCGGACAATCGCCCAGCCACCTTGACTAACAACTGTCCCCACTGTACTCTCTAGTAACACATAACACAGTAACACAGTTTTCGCCCACATTAACTCTGTTATCAGATGACAAATCACGTATGAAGTCACCGTCACGATCAAGAGATCGTTATATCCTATAACGCGGAACAGGGCGACACTACCCCAATATTCAAAATAGAAGAGAAGACATTCCCCCTGATACTTCCCTTGCGTTTTTATCAGTTCCAGGAACAGTGTATATTCTACCTTCTTAAACGGATTCATTGAGGCTACAGATAAGCCAAATGTTGATGCTGTAAGCGGCTGTAAGAAATTGCCCATTAGCAGAACACAAACCATCGAATCTTGCCCATTTACTTAACAATCTCTGGCCAGTTCCATATATCATGACAAAAGCAATTTTTTTTTAACTAATATAGGCTACCTGTACGGTTCTTGTGGAAAATAATTATTTTAGCCATTTTATAGTCTGAAATGGAAATATCCATTATTCATTCAATTAAATTGAAACACACCCGAATCCCAGTGAAGTGAGTTGATGTATTTCAACTCACATAGGGACAATAACAATATTGAGGAGAACAGACAGGTAGCCTAGCTGTTCTCTATGCTGATTGACACTGAATAGAATGCATTTCAAAGACAGCGCTTTCATGCGTATTCCACACACCCGGTCAATTCTTGAAACATCTAGATAAATTACCATTGGGTTTAGCATCAAACACTAATTACCTTGCAACCATACTAACGTAGAATTGATAGAAGTCTGCGAGACTGTAATAATTCTTCATTCTGTTTTCAATTTGACTCAGTAAAACAAATAAATAATAAACGATAATTGCAATTTAGAATCATTGACAGTTTAATGTGGGTGAATTTTGGAAGACATATCCTGAAAATTGAATTATTCTACTAAGACCACCAGCCAGAAAACAAAAGGACAATGAAAACAATCCCAAGCCCAAAGGTTTTGTTACTTCCATTGATTTAACATGTTAGAGACAATATGTTTGAAACAATGCAAGTGCTCAGCTCACCTGTTAGCTGTTTGTCTAAGGGGAAACTCGTATACCGATAACACATGATCACACTGCCCTTTAAAGATCTCGTATAATGTGAAACTTACATGTTCTTATTATTATCCATTAAACTACATTCTAATACTCCTTTCAAATAATGTTTGCTTAGCCATGCTCATATTCGCATTAAGCGTTCGTCAGAACCTGATCCGAAAACCCCGCTCGTTCAAAAAGTCGTGTATATATAATACTCAATTGCTCAATTTAATACAACAAAACAAAGCAATACTTATCTCTTAGATTCTTGTCTCTTTTCCTGCAAGTGCTACTGTATTCGGTTTAATACTCATCAGTACGCTTCTTGAAAAGCGTGTTCACCTGGAACTAGTACTTGAAATAGCAACTCTGGGTAGGAAAATCCTAAGGGGGAACGGCTGTATTTGACCGCAACCAGGGTTGAGTTCCGGACACCAGAAAAAGTTTAAACACCGACCGTTGAAGGAATTGAATGCTCCGAGAAAAGGGGCTCGTTTGGCTTTTCTCGCATTTGGAAAGCGTCTCCGTTCTTACATGTAAACGCACACATGTATAATTATTCCAGTCCATTCTCTATAACCGAGATATGCTGTAACTGGTACTTGTTTCCAGCTCGTTTTCAAATATACTGTTTGACTTTCTTTTTTAAACTACCGATATTAACTTTTGCTGACAACCAGGCGAAATGGAGCTGAAAATTCTGTTTCAGTTCAGAAGCTGGCCGTCAAAATCATTCTCCAGGTTCTTGATCTGTTGTATAATGTAGTTCAAAGTCGTAGAAATCTCAACCACAGTTGTAATGTCCATTGTGGTTTCGTAGGAGAGAAAATTTTTCCAGCACGGTCCCAGTCAGTCGTGCTGAATGGAAACTTCATTACAACACCTTAGTTTAATACATATCTCAGGGCGGGAATCACCGCCCTGAGGTCAAGCCCAATTGTTAAACAAAACAATTGATTACATAAACAAATTACACCAACCAGAGAAAGTAATTTCTCTCTAATTCATGCTTCAACCGAGAGAAATAACATTTACTTTGCCTCAGTAATCGTTAGAAATTCCCCGAAATCCGTAATGATTCAATATAAATAACACGATATCGCGGTTGACAATGTCAAAGGCTCTCATGTCAAGTCTAAAAATGTGCTAATATATTAGTTTCTTGCCTCCTCGCAGCTACTAATTGGTCGTGAAGGGACAAAACAGCTAATACAAGAATACATGAGTGATTCGCTGGAAAACCGTACTGATTAGAACAGATTATAGTGTATTTTGACAGGTGAGTAAACATTCAAGCGACTACCAATTTTTTGACAAATTTATTGGAACACGGCAACACCGGAATAGGTTGAAAGTGATCAGATAAGTTTTTTTCTTCATTCTTGTAAATGGGTGTCAATTTAGCCAATTTCGATTGATTGGGACCTACACCGAGTCTGAATGATAAATTAGTATGACATATGTCCTATTGAATTTGGTGCTAATACTGTTATATGGAATATGGAATAGGTCTCTGGATTATGGACGCGGATATTCTTTAATGGACGACGGTTGAATTATGAATGACGGACCAGACGCTTGTAACATACAGATTTGACAAGCGAGATACATACGCGGTCAATCTCAGAGGGGAATATTTTAAGTTTCGAAAGCGCCCTGATTATTGTTTCTTGTGGCTACAAATTTTCTTTATCTCTCTTTTTCAGAACGACTTCTTTCGGTACTTCAAAGTTTGGTTGGTACTGTTGTATCTGTTATCATATGTGTACTTTATGATTATTAAAAAAGATTATTTCTAATGCTCGAATCCCTATTGCCCTGGAGCGCTTGAGGCCCGAAGGTTTCCCATGCGAATTTTGAGCCCTCAGTTCAAGAGCGAATCTTGTCCCAAACTTCCTCCGTATACATTGGTAAAATAAAAGAACAATGTGTTTCCACCTGCTGCTTACAGAAGGCCAAAATATGCTTTGCTCCATAGATTTAAAGGATAATTTATTGCAAAAATTCTATGAATTATTTCATATTGAAAATATTGTAAGTTAGTATTCCTTGTTGCGCTAAATGTATTGTTATGATGACCAGTCCAGGGTATTGTCTGTATTAGATTGATTTTTTCATTTTTGCTGACTTTTTCATATCTAAGCTCAAATTTTTTCAGTAATAAGTCATATATAAATTTCACACTCATGATTTGGTTTAAATTATTTTATTTTTACACCAGAGTGATGGGAGCGCAGTAAGTCAAACTTATAGCGCGTCTCCCACATACAATGAAATACATCAGACAATTTACAGGAAAAAACACCCAATAAGAGAAATAAGGAGAGGAGGCCAGTAAGCATTGAAAAATAAACAATTAAAGATACTACATAGATAATAATAATAATTATATAAAAAATTATCGTGTTCCATTTGTGTGTTACTTAAGATGACCCTTAAATGTTTAGAGAAACTCAGGATGTCACAATGTTAGAATTTGCAATGATCGCTTAATTTTGAATGTATTTGAAATGGTCATTGAAATCGTTTAGTGTTTGTTATATAATTTCCAAGATATTTTTGAATTGATATATTAGATGCTTCATCTTTGTCGAGGTCACCAAATAAGAGTGTTCTGGCTGTTGGTAGATTTAGATTGTAGATGGTCGAAAGATTATTTAAGAGATCGGCTCTTTGGGTTGTAAATAATGGACACTGAAACAAAAAATGTGTAACAGTTTCATCACAGTGGCCGCAATTACATTGTGTGTTTTCTGATAAAAGTGCCTTTTCAAGTTACTACATCCATTTCTAAGTCGACATAGAAATACATTTTCTTTACGAGAACCTACATAATTCCATGTGTGAGGCTTAGTCAGCAAAGATAAATTTCGTAGTTCACGTTTAAAAGCAAAAATTGTAGGACAAGTTCTAATGGAATGAGGAAGAATATTCCATTCACGCACTGTAATTGGAGAGAATGATCCTCTAAATAATTCGGTCCTACACATAAATGGCGTAAATTCGTTTTGGGGACGTATGTTGTACGGATTACGTGCAAGGGGAGTTGACGGGAGATGACGTTGTAAGGATAAAGGCGCAGTACCGTTTACAATGCGATAGAACATTACAAGTCGATGGAACTGACGTCTTTGTGTAAGTGTTTCAAGACCAGCCTCACAATAAAGAGTTTCTGAACTAGCACTTCGTGTTAGTCCAGTGATTGTTCGAATGGCATCTTTCTGGATATTCTCCAACCTGGTAATGTTATTTTGTGATATATTGTCCCATACTATGTCTGCATATTCCAAACTTGGCCGAATGAAGCTCTTATACATGATTTCCAGAGATTTCCTGTCTAAAACATATTTCAACCCCTTTAAGATGGAAAGTTTACTTTGCGCTCTACTGATTATGTCATCAATATGATCGTTCCAATTGCCTTTGTTGTTGAATGTTACACCAAGGTGTTTATGATTTTGAGATGGACTTAAGGGAGAGTTTTCGAAAATAATTGGGATCGAGGTGGGAATCTGACGAAGAGAGACAAGGAGGGAAACTGTATTAGCGGCATTAAATTTGATAAGCCATGTTCGAGCCCACTGCGATATTACTTGTAAATCGTGGTTGATAGACAGAAGTTGATTGTTCAAGTTGTCGGAAAGGATGTAGAGGCAGGTATCGTCGGCAAATAGGCGACTATTATTCAAGATATCACCAGGTAAGTCGTTAATATATAGCAAAAACAAGAGAGGTCCGAGGACAGAGCCTTGTGGTACCCCAGCACCGAGACGAAGAATACTAGAGGTTTTACCTTGCAAAACAACGCGCTGACAGCGGTTTTTTAGATAATCTTCAAACCACTTTAAGAGGCTGCCTGTTATACCAAATTACTGCAATTTATGCAATAATCCACGATGCCAAACTCTGTCGAATGCTTTTGATATATCAAAAAACAAAAATAAAATTTCTTTACGTTCATCTAATGCTTTTGTTATTTGAAAGTAGATATCTAGTAACTGAGTAACTGTCGAGTTAGAGGGAAGAAAGCCAGACTGGTTCGGTGTTATATCGTGTCTGATGTAATTATATAGAAAGACAACTCTCTCCATTACCTTACTTAGACAGCTCAATAATGATATTGGACGATAATTTGATGGCAGGTACGGGCCTCCCTTTTTAAAGATTGGCGTGACATTAGCTACCTTCCAGTCTGTGGGAAATGTCGATGTTCTCAACGAATGGTTAAAAAAGCGAGCGAATATAGGTGATAAAACATTTCTAGATTCAAACAAACATTTCGGGCTAATTCGGTCGGGTCCAATGGCTTTCGAGGTATCTATAGTAGAAAGTATATCAAAAACATCAATATTAGTTATATCAAAGCTATCTAGAGTATTTCCGGTGTACATGGACAATAAAGGTAACTCTGCTGCAGAGTCATCTATATTGGTTATGCTTGAGAAATAGGAGTTCAGAATGTCAGCTTTCTCATAATCGTCATAAGCAAACGAGTTGTCGGTTTTCCTGAGAGGGGGGAAGTCATTAAGGTTTGAATTATTATTGTTAAGGAGAGATTTGCTTAGTTTCCACCAGTCTTTTGAGCCATAAATACCAGATCGAATTTTATGTGCAGTTTTTTCTTTGAATTCATCCCTTGTCGAATTTACGAGCTGGTTAACATAATTTCTCTGCCTCTTAAATTGTGCTACATCACTGATTAGTTTCGTTGTTCTGGATTTTTTAAATAATTTGTCTCTTACTCTCATCTCGTGTTTAATCTTTTTGGTCATCCAGGGTTTATTATTAGGGTAAATTCTCACGTGTTTATGGGGTATAGATGCTTCAGCAGCTTCAGTAATGTTAGTAGTGATTCGCTGACACCATATATTAACGTCATTTTCGTCCGTCAGATCATTCCAGTTGGAATTTGACAAATGGTCTCTAAACCTGTTCCAGTCAGCGTTTTCATAGTTCCAGATTAAACGTATGTATGTATCGCGTTTGGGAATCCGTGATTTCAAATAAACAAATGTGGGGGCATGGTCACTACAAAAAGGGGCAAGGACTCCACTGTTGCATACGAGGTGAAGTTTGTTACATATAATTGGGTCAAGCAGGGAGTTGGTGACTGAGCGAGTTGCTTCGGTTACTAATTGGTTAAACCCAAAAGAATTAATAATATCGCGCAAGTGATGCTTTGCTACATTAAAAAGATCGTCATTAAGGTCACCAAGTATCAGCAAATTTATTCCTGGGTTTAAATCTCTAACAGTTTCAATGTTGTCTGATAGGGTGTTCCATTTCTCGACTAAAGTATTGGGTGGGCGATATATTACGCACATTAAGGTTTTTGGACTATCGTGCACTTCTAACCAAATCATTTCTAGCTCATTACTAGAGACAGCCACACTTTCCTTAACATATATGCACACACCTCCCCACGCTTGTTGACGGTCTCTCCGAAAAGGCTTTTGATAACCAGAGAGCACGAGTTTAGTAGTGGATACGTGGCTAGTTAGGTGACTCTCTGTAATAGCAATGATGTCATAGTTTCCAAGGTTAGCTTCAACAAGATGGAGTTTCTGGACAAGGCCATTCGCATTGCACTGAACAATAGATAGTTGGTGATCATTATTAGGTCCTGGATTTGGATGAATGTCTCCAGATAATATTAATAATATGGAAATTATCAAGAAGGTGAGTACATTAGTTCTTAGAAGGTTCGACAAAAATGAATTTGCTAAATACCAAAATGCTCTAAGGCATCTCAGTAATTTCGTAGAGTTGAATACTTTTATATGAACAGAATAATTCTTTATGAAACAGCGACCAAACAAGCCAATCGCCGCACGATGACCAGCAAGGTCGTTACCAATCATCGCGAACTAACCATTGAAATTGAGGTGCGGCGCGAAACGGGTGGTTAAGTGTAGTTGACATCCTGAGAATGTCTCATGATTTAATAAACTATTATATATCATCGGTTCCTCCATATTTGGATTTTTGGCAAAATGTGCTAAATGTATTGTTATTTATTGGTAACCATTCCAGGGTATTGTCTGTCCAACAAATTTCCATATCTGAAGAAATAATTGCTGGTGTCCTCGAATAATGAACTGGGAACTGTGAACCGCGGTTTAACTTAATGAACGTAGGAAATTTTGTTAGAAATGTTTATCATCT
>JAVTVY010051576.1:0-27664 GCA_036873755.1 Hanleya hanleyi | reverse complement strand
ACTAGTCTTTTGTGTTAAATGCCGTCATTACATCTGACGACGATACAGCTCACCAATCTCCAATGTACGAGTTGTCACAGCGAAACAGCTCACCAATTACCAGTATACGAGTTGTCAGAGCATTTCCATCATAGCTCTCTAGATGTGTATCTAATACCGCTTATGCTGGTGCTAGGGGCCGTGTGGTCATATCATCCAAGTTGCCACATGAACAGGTAAAATAAAAGCGTACCTGAGATACAACACATATCACGAATCGTTAGATTCTTGGTATGTGCTTTAGAATAGGTTAACCGGAAGACTATACTGTGAAGTCATGTGACGCAGTCAGTATGTCGGCACCTCTTCCCACTTCCCTTATATGTGTTGTAATTTTTTCCTGTATATGGCGAGATTCTGCTGGTGGACGTTTCGTCCCCGAGGCCTGCCCCCTGTACAGACCTTTTGGTCTTTGATATATGTTGGCATTTGTGGGAAGTTGATGCTGGGTCGACATCGGGCCTTACAGACTAGTCTTTTTGTGTTAAATGCGGTCATTTTCATCGGACGACGATACAGCTCACCAATCACCAGTGTACCAGTGTACGAGTTGTCACAGCGAAACAGCTCACCAATTACCAATATACGAGTTGTCAGAGCATTTCCATCATAGCTCTAGATTTGTATCTAATACCACTTATGCCGGTGCTAGGGGCCGTGTGGTCATATCATCCAAGTTGCCACATGAACAGGTAAAATAAAAGCGTACCTGAGATACAACACATATCACTAATCGTTATATTCTTGGTATGTGCTTTAGAATAGGTTAACCAGAGGACTATTCTGTGAAGTCATGTGACGCAGTCAGTATGTCTGCACCTCTTACCGCTTCCCTTATATGTGTTGTAATTTTTTCCTGTATATGGCGAGATTCTGCTGGTGGACGGTTCGTCCCCGAGGCCCGCCCCCTGTACAGATCTTTTGGTCTTTGATATATGTTGGCGCTTGTGAGAAGTTGATGCTGGGTCGACATCGGGCCTTACAGACTAGTCTTTTGTGTTAAATGCCGTCATTTAAATCTGACGACGATACAGCTCACCAATCTCCAATGTACGAGTTGTCACAGCGAAACAGCTCACCAATTACCAGTATACGAGTTGTCAGAGCATTTCCATCAGCTCTCTAGATTTGTATCTAGGGGTCACGTCCAATCGATCGAGACGGTTTCTCGATAAACGAGTAAAACCGATAAATATCTCGTCTCGAAGGGTCCCGGTTTATCTCTATCGATTGTTGTCCCGGTTTGCTCCCGGTTTTCTCTCGAAGTAAAAGTCCATCTCGAACCCCCTCGAAATAAATGGACTTGCTTCGAGAATGGAATCGAGATGCCTTCAAATGAAGGTTTGAACCATTCGGAAGGCGTATGCTCGCTCTTTATGCACTTCTCTGTGGCATCGAGACTAATCTCGGCGAGTACATATGCATTAAGCCATGGATAATGGAGTAAAGTAAACATGCTTCTTGTAACATTATTGCGTTATTCCGTCTAGAGATCTGTAGTCGCATACTTACTCTGATAGCGCAATTTGTATGCATGGAAAGGAATAAAACATCACCAATTGAATTACATAATTTGGCTCATTATTATTCAGTGTAAATTATTTCGAACCTGTTTTAGAAATCAAATCACTATATGAGATATGTCCAGGAACTGCGAATTGAAAAATTCTACAAGTCTGGAATAAAATTCCATATATTTCTTCTGAAGGTATATCAGAACGGGAGATTTTCGTTGATATTGCTTATTTGATAGGATCGTGACTTGAAAAATTATTGTACCTTGTTTCTTCAATGATTTCCCCGGTTTTATAAAACAGCAGATTTAAAGATCGCAGGAGCGGCTGGTAATGCACCTGACACCGGATAATATGAACAAACGCGCGATCGAAGTGTTTGAGCATTCCATATAAGCTTTTCACATTGACAACACGTGGTATTGTTGTTGCAAAATGCACATGAGCGTTGATTTAAAGCCTGATTGAGCGCTAATTACTTTCATTAATTAGTTAATTTGCTAGACACATGAAACTAGCAATAAATAATAGAACGGAAATTATTAATCCGCGCCAAAAGTATTTTTTCCTAGTTTTTCTTTCAAAGTAATTAATCTCTCTCTATATCTGTTTCAAGCCGACGGTTTCCGCGGACCGACTGTGGTGTGACTTATCAACACCTAGTGTTCCGATTGTCATTATTGTCATTATTAACCTCTACCAGCCAAGCTTATATCAGAAATAAACTTTGTTGATATAACTGTACAATCTCCTTACTCGAACTATATCTCAAGACAGTAATTCTCAGTAAAGAGGAATCTGCAATAAATAATACAAAGTTATGAAATGAATTACACACCGAGGATAAAACACCGGTCACACTTCGTTTTTCGGTTGAAACGACCCACGTTTTGTTTTAAAACAGTTTTATGGAACAATAATTATCGCATGCTTCAATATCATTATTATTATTCAGATTATATCCAGTTGATGTGCCATTTATTCCGCATCGGATAATTGTCAGATATACAATCAATGTGTGAGTAAACCATTCAATTTTATATTCTTAATCTATATAGATAAATGAAACGTTTTCATTCAGTTGGGTTCAGGAAACATCATATAATGGGTATATCGACTAAACATTTAATAACATGAAAAAAAACTATTAGTTGTCGGGATTCTATTTTAGACGATCGCCCCCAAGCTATGATACCCGATCCATGATACCCACACGACAATCTAATCGCCTGAGAAGCTAAGAAACGACCAATTTAAGTGCAACAAAATGCGTACATATACAAACCGGGACCCCCTTCGAGATTACCGATCAATTTTGTATCCATCTCGAAAACCGGGACGTTTCGATCGAGATAGAACCGGGAGCAAACCGGGAGACGTCGCCAGGGGTCCCGGTTCTGCCCTCCCGGTTTCAGCCGAGAAATTTCTCGTTCCATCTCGAAGGCATCGAGAAAGTGCCTCGATTAATTGGACGTGACCCCTAATACCGCTGATGCCGGTGCTAGGGGCCGTGTGGTCATATCATCCAAGTTGCCACATGAACAGGTACAATAAAAGCGTACCTGAGATACAACACATATCACTAATCGTTAGATTCTTGGTATGTGCTTTAGAATAGGTTAACCAGAGGACTATTCTGTGAAGTCATGTAACGCAGTCAGTATGTCGGCACCTCTTCCCACTTCCCTTATATGTGTTGTAATTCACCCTAGACCCCGATCTGTGGACAGCCTTCGAGAAAGTGGTGCCTATCGTGGACCAGCTGTTTACACCGGACGAGCGGTCATCAGACGAGTTGGAGTGGGCTCGTGCCCTGAGAGAAGCAGCGGCAGAACCCAATGAACAAATGTCTAGCCATGAACCAGACGACGATGCCATTGAATACCCGGCTAGACTTTGACCACCCGATCCTTTGATCTCACGGGGTTCTCAGTATAAATACGAGAGACAGTCAAATCTGGTACCATTCACGTACTGACCATGACGGAGCATATAACACTGGCGTATCTCAGCTTGAACCCGAGCTTTTCCTGCACGTGTATGCGGATAAGGTCGATATAATGGAGGAGGTGGGAGACCTCTGCGATGCGGACCCTACACAACCGTGCAACGCTCACATTCGTCTGTCCCGGGAGGGCTGGACCAAATTCAAACGGGTGTTGTCTGGTGAACTGGACGGCGACCTCATCCACTTGTGTCACGATGTGTACATCCGGCGCGGCGCTTTCTTCGCTCAATTGGCTCGGCTAGATGGGGGTACAGTGCATTTTGCCCTTCACCCTGATCTATGGTCTGCATTGGAAGATGCCGTAGTAGATGTGGATCAAGTGCTTATGAAGCGGTCATCAGACGAGTTGGATTGGTCATTTACCATGGACACTGTGGAAGCCAACGAAGAAAAGCAGAAAGAAACTCCGGCCCAAATATACCCATTATAAATAAACGATAGAGCCAGGGTCCATCATCATTTGTCACCATGAAGCGCTGGGAGAAGGTGTTGGATAACGACAGTCCCGACAGTCCGGCGGCCTATAGTGCATTGTCGGCTCTCTATCGAGCGGCCAAACCCCATGGGATACAACGTGCCCAAGTCCGAGATTGGTTAAGAAAACAAGACAGCTATACCTTACATCGATCTGTCCGTCGCCATTTTCTACGGAACCAGGTCATCGTGGGAGGAATAGATGCCCAGAGGCAAGCGGATTTGGTCGATTAAGCGCCTTTGCCAAACACAACGATGGCAATCGGTATATCTTGACGTGCATCGATATCCTATCGAAGTATGCGTGGGTGGTGCCCATCCGGACGAAAACGGGGGCGAATCTCATAGCGGCGTTCAAAGATATCTTCAAGAACGGGCGCAAACCTTTGTATTTGCAAACCGACGAAGGCATGGAATTCCTCAACGGACCGCTCCAACAGTTTCTGAAAGCCCAGAAGGTGTTTTTCTTCCATACGTACAACGAGACCAAGGCTTCCGTGGTGGAAAGGTTCAACAGGATATTCAAAGGCCGCATGTATAAATATTTCACCTATAAGAATACAAGGCGGTACATCGATGTTCTCCCGAAACTTGTGAGTGGTTACAATCGAGCCTATCACCGAAGTATAGAGAGAGCCCCCATTATCGTGACCCAACGCAATGAAGCCCAAGTCCGGCTTGTCTTGTACCCCAGGCCATCGCAACGAACGCCGAAGGCGGTGAACAAGGTCGGGGACCCTGTACGAATCAGTAAATTCAAGGGCAAGTTCGAGAAAAGTTACTTGCCCAACTGGAGCGATGAGCACTTCCTGATTAAACGGCGCCTACCCCGACAGCAGCGAGCCTATGAACTGGAAGATCTTCAAGGGGAACCGTTGCTAGGGACGTTTTACGAGACGGAATTACAGCCTGTCGTAAAAACACAACAAGACTACTACACGTGGAGCAGATTTTGAAAACGGAACGTCGACGTGGCAAACTGTTTCATTTCGTCAAATGGCAATGCTGGCCCAGTTTCTTCAATTCCTGGGTCGCTGCCAACCAGGTGAAACGACTATAAAGCCAGACACCACTGCCGTCATCCTTCATTCCACGTCCGACCACAGTGCTATGGACAAACAGCAGCTGCCTCTGAACACAGCGTCTCCCAAAACGCGCAAAGCGCAAGTGGGCTTTGTGGTGATAGTGCTAACCCTGCTGAGTGTGTTGTACGGAGGTGTGTTTTACGACGTAGCCTATGTCAGCACGTTACTTAACCAACTGAGAACATCACCCACCAGTGAAACCGGTCTACAGAGAGCACCAGTCAACCCCGTATCGAGCCCAGTCACCACCACACCCCGTGTACAAACCACGTCGAGCTGCACACCAAGCCCCACACCTACACCAAGTACACCCACTACGTCTGAATACCCACCGGATTTCATCTCTCACAGTGAACAGACAACGACGACCGACGTTGTACCCACCACCATCATCACTCGCAGTGTACAGACAACGACGACCGACATTGTACCCACCACTCCAATTCACTCGTACCAAATTTACAAGAGCGGGTTACCACGATAACGGATACACCTCGATCCATGGACACTCGGTGGCAGCGTCCCTTCACTTGCGTCATCGCAGGACCGACGGGTTCCGGCAAACGCACTTCGTCAGGAAGTTCCTTCAGCACGCCGACAGCATGATCATCCCACCCATTGCCCGAGTCGTGTGGTGTTACGGAGAATGGCAGGAAGCGTATGCAGCAATGCCCCACATCACCTTCGTGGAAGGCCTACCTAACCTGGCCGATTTGGAACCCGACACCTTGGTGGTTCTGGATGATCTCATGGCGGAGACGGATGCGCGGGTCACCCAACTCTTTACCAAAGGCAGCCACCATCGACGGCTCAGCATCATCTACATTGTGCAGAATCTGTTCAGTAAAAACAAAGAACATCAGAACATCAGCTTAAATGCCCACTACCTGGTGGTCTTCAAAAACCCGAGAGATACCACTCAACTGCTGCACCTGGCGAGACAGATATATCCCGGCCGCACACTGTTTGCGTTGGAAGCCTTTAAAGATGCCACAACCCCTCAGCACGGGTATATGCTCTTCGACCTCAAGCAAGCCACCCCGAACATCTTCGACTACGGACCGGCATCTTTCCCGGAGAGGCCCACCACGTGTACATGCAAAAATAATGTAAACACACCGACAGTGGCTACCCCAGCTGGGGTGTGTGTGCTTGATGATGGGGATAATGAAAAGAATGAATACCACAGCATGGTTGACTTTGTCTCTGGTCTCTGAAGTAGATAAAAAGAGCAGAGTTGTGGGTTCTAGCATTAGTTGTACATGATGTCTGCGCGAGTACGGAAGCACGCTCCCACGCTCCGTGTATTGAAGACGGCCCCACCCGAGCTAGTCCGAACCATTGTACGCGGTGCGGACCCTGACCTTGTACGCTGTCTGTGCAAGATCGGGTACAATCTGTTAAAAGGCAAAGTACCACTGACTCCGGCTCAGAAGACCAAGTTGGCCAAGCATAAGACAGGTCTCCGAACATTAGTCCAGAAGCGGGTCCCTCAAACACAAAAGAAAAAGGTGTTACAGAAAGGCGGCTTTTTCGGGGCCATCTTAGCACCGTTGGGCGCTTCCGTGTTGGGTCCAGTATTGGGTGGACTCTTCGGCCGACAATGAACCACACGAAAAAAATGGTCCTCGTCGAACCTCGGCTCCTTCAAAACCTCCAATCACCGTACCCTGTCCCACCTACGGTGAAGACCATAAACACCCTCGATGGAGAGATGCAACAGATCTTACAGAGACCGGGGTTAAGCGACAGTGAGAAAGTACAACGGTACAATGACACGCTTCAACGGTACATGACGTTCATGGACCAATACAAAACCCTCTCTACCCCACCACCACCACCACCACCACGTGACACACCGCCGACCTCAGCACCGCTCCAACAGCTGCCATTACCAGGGGTACCACCCACAGCCCCACAGTGGGTGGAAGACGAAGTGCTGAAGAGTGTACCTGCATCGTTCAAGAAACAAGCTGGCCTGGTATTACAACGAATGAAACAGAATCCTAACATGACTTGGAATGATAAAGGTGAACTCCTGGTACAGAATCAGGTGGTCCCCGGTACCCACATGACGGATTTAGTGAATGACCTGATGCGTCAACGCAGGTCGCACACGGATCCTCGAGGATGGGAGGTCTTCGCTCAAGGCTTGAAAGACATGCATGTACCACAGGAATTGGTGGGAACCCCCACCGCTTGGCCTTTATGCAGCGAACCCAGCAATCACCGAGTGGCCCACTACCTTCTTGGGAATCCGAATGGGAACCGGAGTCACCCCCCAAAACGCCACCACCACAACGGGCACCTTCTTTTCAGACCGTTGAAAAACCACCCTCGATCAGGACACCCCACATCTCCAGAGCCGTGACACGTAGCAAGTCAGCGCGACGAACACGACGCCGGACACAGCCACCCAATGCCTGGAACACCTATTAAAACCAACAGCAGCAGCAGGACAGCTCAGTCGCCATGTTTTACCTCACCCTACCCAGTACCTACCTGGGCGCTGGGAATGTGGCCTCGTGGATATCCAATACCCTTACTCGTGGTACAACGTGCGAGCCAATGAAGTGTGGTACGACGTGACCTACGAAGGCAAAAACACCCGACTCACCCTTCCCGAAGGCCAATACGATACCCCCAAGGAGTTCATGGGTGGGCTGTCAAAACTGTTGCATTATAAGGCTCTACGGGAGGTCACGAATACTTCAAAACCCATCAAATCCTTCGCCTTCACGAATCACGTTGACTTCGATTACAACGCACGCAACGACAAGGCACAGCTTATCGTTTTCGCCAACGCGAGTGTCGTACAGAGAAGCCCCTATTCGAGAAGGCGCCCTTGTGTTACATCAGCATCCGGAAATGTTCGATTTTGCCCGTGCTCATCATACATTCGTTTATCCCTAATCGTCTACGGACAGTGATACTGTAAGGGCAACATATCATATAACAGCTGTTTACGGACAGCGATACCTTAAGTGCAACATATCATAGAACAGCTGTTTTCGGACAGTGACACTGTAAGGGCAACATATCATAGAACAGATGTTTACGGACAGTGACACTGTAAGGCCAACATATCATAGAACAGCTGTTTACGGACAGCGATACCTTAAGTGCAACATATCATAGAACAGCTGTTTTCGGACAGTGACACTGTAAGGGCAACATATCATAGAACAGATGTTTACGGACAGTGACACTGTCAGGCCAACATATCATAGAACAGATGTTTACGGACAGTGACACTGTACAGAGGAGCCCCTATTCGAGAAGGCGCCCTTGTGTTACATCAGCATCCGGAAATGTTCGATTTTGTCCGTGCTTATCATACATTCGTTTATCCCTAAACATATCACAGAACAGCTGTTTACGGACAGCGATACCTTAAGTGCAACATATCATAGAACAGCTGTTTTCGGACAGTGACACTGTAAGGGCAACATATCATAGAACAGATGTTTACGGACAGTGACACTGTCAGGCCAACATATCATAGAACAGATGTTTACGGACAGTGACACTGTAAGGCCAACATATCATAGAACAGATGTTTACGGACAGTGACACTGTAAGGCCAACATATCATAGAACAGATGTTAAGGACAGCGATACTTTAAGGGCAACATCTCATAGAACAGATGTTTACGGACAGTGACACTGTAAGGGCAACATATCATAGAACAGCTGTTTATGGACAGCGATACTTTAAGGGCAACATATCATAGAACAGATGTTTACGGACAGTGACACTTTAAGGGCATCATGTCATAGAACAGCTGCTTATGGTTTTTGGCAGAAAGTTTCAGTGGTTCTGTAGATGACAACTCAAGTCCTTTTCTTGGTGACGTTTGATTTTCATGATGATTCATGATGATCTGGGATTTCTGCTAAATCATCGCCATTATTGTTCTGCTGATGTGAGGGCGCGTGTGGATGGAAGATGAAGGGATGGAGGGTCTTACTGCTCGGTTGATGTCGCATAGTATAAGGAGTGTTGTGATCTAGGTGGACGGTCCTCACTCTTTCGGGGTTTCGCACCGCCTCGATTTCTCTATCACGAACAACTATGCTGAGGTCCTGAAAAAGCTTGACTCTTAAACCACCAGGTTTCCGTGCCTTCGTTATGAAGGTAGTCAGGTCTGGATGATCAAATTATTCTCCATGATGGAGAACGAAGCACTTGGTTGGCGTCGGGTCCCAAGTGTTCTGAATAAGAACTTGCATCCCTCGGTCATATAGTTCATCAGTTTCCAATAGTTGACTTGATAGGGCTATTACACCATCGCAAATTAAATATTTGTATCTAATTTCGCTCAAACCGGTGCTAGGGGCCGTTTGGTCACGCCATTGAGATATTCACATGAACAGCTACAATAAAAACGTGGCTGCCATACAAATCATCACATGGATGAATTTTGTTTCTTGTGACGTTTTTCAGAAATATGCAGTCAGTATATTTGCTTGTGGGGTCATTTGGCTTCTTGTCAGTATGCCCGCATCACTTCCCGCCACCCTTGTTATGATGCGTTTAATTTTGCAACAGTAACCCAGTGTTTAACAGGTCGATCCGCCAGGTCAATGCTGAGGAAATATGCCGAAGGGTGCTCACCGTCTAACGAAAAGACATCTCGGGAAAACACTCCTTGAAAGAGCCGCGGTTTTCATGGGTCATTCCGTAGCACTACAAAGACCTCTGTCCATGTTAGGTTGCAAAGTCACACAGTACTATCGGCGCCGTATTCACCTAAATGATATTGTCGAATTCAGCGTGAAAATTACATTGATGGTGTCCCGGATTTCCAACCGTAAGTTGCCTCCCTTCAAAGATCAATGCGATCAAAAAAGAAAGATAGTGCCATGGCACTGTAGCTCATCTGGCTGTAACTGGAGAAAGTAGCTGTGAGACATTTTTACTACAGAACTGCAATAGATGAGTTTCTAACTTGTGTTGTCCCCCCTGAACACTAAATGATCCCTGCAGTAATTTCCAAAGATTTCATGATAACAAAGTTTCATAGAACATTCAAGATGCGGCCATATTGGATTTTCGAAATGGACCAAAAAAGGTATCTTGCACAACTGGACTCAAAAGGGGAACCTGTGCCAAAGATCCATGCAGTAATTTCCTCAAAATTCACGATAACAAAATTTCATACGGAAATTCAAGATGGCCGCATGGTGGCCGTATTGGATTTTCGAATCGGACCAGAAAGGTATCTTGCACAACTAGACCCCATGGGGAACCTGTGTATCAAATTTGAGAAAGATCAATGCAGTACTTACTGAGAAATCGCGATAAAGTTTCATGGCGAAATCCAAGGTGGCGAAATCCAAGATGGCCACCTGGTGGCCATATTGGATTTTCGAATCAAATCACAAAAGGTATCTTGCACAACTAGACCCCAAGGGGAACCTGTGTACCAAATTTGAGGAAGGTCCATGCAGTACTTTCTGAAAAATTACGATAACGAAGTTTCATAGGGAAATCCAAGATGGCCGCCTGGTGGCCATATTAGATATTCAAATTGGACTAAAGTGTAAATGTTGTACAACTAGACCCCAAGGAAAACCTGTGTACCCAATTTGAGAAAGACCCATGCAGTACTTCCTGTGAAATCACGATAACAATGTTTCATGGGAAATCCAAGATGGCGACCTGGTGGCCATACTGGATTTTCGAAATCGAAGCAGAAAAGGTATCTTGCACTATTAGACCCCAACGGCAACCTGTGTACCAAATTTGAGAAAGATCCATGCAGTAGTTCCTGAGAAATCGCGACAACAATGTTTCATCGGGAAATCCATGATGGCCGCCTGTTAGCCATATTGGATTTCTGAATCAGACCACAAAAGGTATCCTTCACAACTAGATACCGAGGGGAACAAATTTTCATGGGGAAATCCAAGATGGCCGCTTGGTGTCCATATTGGATATTCAAATTGGACTAAAGTGCACATGTTGTACAACTAGACCCAAATGGAACCAGTGTACCAAGTAGTTACCGAAAAATCATTCACTGGCAAATTCAAGATGGCCACCATGGCAGCTATATTTGAAATCGTATCGACACCGCATGAACAAATTCTGGTGCACTCATTGGGGGGAACATGCATGCCAAGTTTCAGCTTAATCAGCCAAGCGGTTTCAGAGAAGAAGATGTTTACGGACGACGCACGACGCACGACGGACGACACACGATAGACGACGGACGACGGACAGTCAGGCCATGACATAAGCCCATCGGGCATTCGGCCCAGATGAGCTAAAAACGTGTACCCGTTGGAGAGGTCCTCCCGAGTGATACCCGTCATCTTGGACGATTTGACCTGCAGCCAGGATGGAATTACTCCTGGCAAAGTTTGATGCTAGGGCAATGGCCGGAACCTGCAGCCCGTCCATATGTAGGGCCCAAGGTCGATGGTGAAATGTTTAAGTCTAACGGGTTCGCCGCCTAGGCCCCGTTGAATGTGGTATTCTCCATACAGGTCATGATCATGATCATTGAATCAGGCAGTTCCCCCCAAGAATGCATTCTATTTGTGTGCGCTCATATTTCCTGCAAGAACAGAGAATATTTTGTTTGCATGCGTCGTAAAATTCCTCAAGAATTCGAAGAGCTTCAATTGAACGGCTGGACTCGGTTGCACTTTACGGATACACAGCGCTGCGTCTTGCCTGGTGATCTTGTAGTCAACCACGTGTCCTTTCTACGTAGGTGACCATGAAGGCAAATGGTTGAGTTTCGCCGATATCAGTCGGCGCTTGATGGGGAACTTGTACAAGTGGTAACGGTCTTGCATGAACAGATCTGCATGCAGACGGTTCTTGCGATCGACCCATCTGCCATCTGCCATAGAACTCAACCGTTTCACCCATCCGGCAATGCAATTCTCTGTGCCCATGTGTTCTGGGATTACCAGTGGAAGAAGGGGTCCTGTCACCTGAGAAATTTTAGCTTTTAAGCCGTACTACAAAAGGGTCCCGATGTAGGCCCAATAAGTGTATATGATGGTCGAGTCACTGCTAAGTTTGACGCTGAGCGAAATATCCACCTACTGATACCTATGGACTAATTTCACGTAGGCTGATGGCGAACTTGATTGGGTCTGCGTCTTTGATGCTGGAGCGAGGGATCTGTTTCTGCCATAGCCACTGGACTGCGTCAGTGGGACGACCCAGAAATTAGATTCACTGTTGTGGAAGGAGCACGACTCTTGGTTGATCAGGACATGTTTACACAAATATGTCTTGCGTCGTCACTTGGTCAGCCGTCGACTGGGCGCGGTCTCCGGGGAGCAGATCTTTTTTTCATTTCGAAGGCTCGTGCAACGTGGAAGATGATGATCATTCGACGATGACTGACTTTGCTGAAGACTTGGGCCACCAGAGCATCGGACTCCGTCATGAGATCATCAATGTCGATCAGAGTGTCTGTTTCCAAGTGAGCAGTCTTTTCACAAAGGTGACATTGGGCATCATCTCGTACGCTGTTCCCGCTACGAAGACCCGCTTGTTGTGGATAACGTTACCCAGATGAATGGCGAGAGGGTTGGCCATACCGTGACAGGCCGGATTATGTCCGGCTGTGACTGAGACTGAGTGGTAGGAAACATCTGTACCCGGTGGGGTCTGACGATCACTGTGGTACTGGTGGTCGATAGGATCGTGACCCGCCTCGTAAGCGGTAAGTACTGGGTTCGATCCCAGGCCGGGTCATACCTAAGACTTGAAAAATGGAACTTGTTGCTCCCTCGCTTACGCTCAGCATTAAGAGGATAGAACAAGGACTGGTTCGCTCGATGTCAGTATAATGTGACTGAGTGGGGTGTCATGTCTGCCTACGGCATGATATTTCAGTGGGACAGCACTATAAAATGGCAGCATTAGATCTGCTCTGTACAAGTAGATACCCCTGCCCCTCTCCCTCCCCTCCCTCCCCTTCCCCGTCGTGATATAGCTGAAAAAATGTTGAAAGCGACGTTAAACCCTATTCACTCACTCACTCACTCCACTTCACGAAGTGATACGTCATGTCTCGGCGTCGTTCAGTTGTTACGATCCGTGCCACGGTGTGCTAATCCTCCGTTCGCGGACTGTCATTCCTTCTCGTGAAACGTTCATTACAATTCTTCCCTCCGCTTACGGAGTACGTTACGTTCGATAAAAATGCTCACCACTTCAGATGAGGAGATAACTCTTTCCGAACTTGCCCTTGACTTTACTAACCCGCACATGCTCAGCTGGAAGACATAGTTCAGCGCGCTTTGGATTTGGGGCAGTATATGATAGCCTGAGCTTGGGGTTCGTTGCGCTAAGCGACTATGATGGGGACATTCTGAATAATGCTTTTATGAGCCCGAATTTAACAGTTGACGAGCTAAGGGCCATATCGATGTACCGCCGTGTATTCTTGGCGGTGAAATATTAGTACCGACGGCCTTGGAAGGTGCGGCTGAACCTTTCCACGACCGAAGCCTTGGTCTCGTAGGTGTGAAACAATTTTTGGGCTTTCAGAGACTGTTCATAGAATTTTGTTGAGAAATTCAGTCACTTCATCGATTTGGAAATGCCGGGGTTTGCGCCCGGGTTTAAAGATCTGCTTGAACGTGGTGATGAGGTTCTCCCTCGTTTTGTTCCGGACGTCCCACGCATATTTCGACAGGATATCAATGAATGTCAAGAAATATGGGTTGCCGTCGTTGCGTTTGACGAAGGCACGCATGTCGGGCAAATCCGCTTGCCGATGGGCATCTATGCCGACAATTAAACGTTTCCGTTGAAAACGATGCCGACAAGCTCGACGTAAATAGGTGTCTTGGATTTTTTTTATCAGGATTGGACTTGCTATCGACGGATCTCTCGCGATTTGATCGCTCAGCAGAGAGCGTTCCCCTCACTTTGAGCCACCGACACTATATGTCACTTTGGTCGTCATTTCTACCTGTCGTTTGATCTTGGTGCGTAGTTGGCGAGCTCATTCAAAGGGATTCCAATGTGTTCAGTTTGTTCAGCGCTGGCTTCATCGATGCATGTTTCGTGCTGATTAAAACCTGGACATGCACTAGCTAGTGCATTGTTACTCGGGTAAAGTACCGAAGCTGCTACATTTCCGTGTGTCATAGCAAGTAACCGAAGGTGAGATTCATCTGGAAGGTCGCGGTTTGCTCATAAGTGGTAACGTCGTATTAGGCCAGACTGGTGTTATCGAGTAACCAGACATTGTACAGGTCCAGTACATTACAGTGGTCGTGAAAACTATGGCAGATGGCCGCTGATTACGTAGCGCTTAAAATATCAATCCCCGTCTTAGGGGCTACTGGATTCCTGCAGAGTGGTGATCTGGATGTCACCTGGTCTTCCACAATGGACATATAACCCGCATCGGATATAAAGGAAAAGACGGCGCCTATGATTCGCGAAATGGGTGAGAAGTGAATGGCGAACACTTTTCCTTCCTCTCGTGTTAATGTTCTTGCTCTACTACACCCGCATGCACACCGTGTATCACTGGACCTACAGTGGTCAAGATTTTGTACACAATGAGAGCAGATTCACCGCAATATGCCTAACCCTACTGGCCAGCGTATACTTGTGTAGATAGGCGCCTAGTCTCGAGAGCGTATCCGGACGACTGCGTATCACCACCACCGATGAGCCCGTCGCATAACACAGTGTATAAGATTCCAGACAATACCTCACACTTCTATATTCGCTCAAACCAACCCTTTCTAGAATGCCTATATTGCGCATGCATGGGTTCAGAAGTCTTGCTAGCCGAAATTCTTATGGGTCTAGAACCTCTGGTTCGGTACAACGTTCCATTGCCGGTTGTACATGCGTGTCTCTTCTTCAATCCACGTACTACTCTGTGGACAAAGCCAGGGTTCAAGCATCTCATTCGATGAAATCCCTGTCTCCAGCACGTCTGATTTTCGGTACAGTGTTATAATTATTTCGCACATGCCCAACGCTACTTCCCTCCGAATACGAAGCCCTACTCACCTTCCCAAGCTACTCTGAGTCGAAAACATGGGTACAAGCATCTCATTGGGTGATATTTCCATGTCCCACGTTTCTCTGGTCTTCGGCACAGTGTCCCACTTCAGTTTGGGCATGCGCATCCCTACTTCCCTCCCCTCTACTGTAGACTGGGTCCAGATTCTACTCGAGCATCGTCCCTATTTTTCTCGCTATAAGAAATGGGGAAAAACGTGGGTTCCCCATTTGCCATTATGCGGTACATAATGATGGAGATATTGGGGACCAGACATACACTATATAAGGGTATTTTTATTTTTTAATATTATCTGATTGGCGTGGCCGAGATGATTACCGCGCTGACCTCCGGTGCCGGAATTGCAGGTTCGCATCCCGAAAGTTTTATGGCGATATTCCCTTCCTCGCCGCACAGGGTCCACACCACTCGTTTTCCGACTTTCCAGAACTTTCAGATCACCAGCCATGATTCAGTACACGTCAGCGTATTTAGAAGGTACCTCTTCCTGCCGCAGAGGCCTACCAATATTAACGTGGTATGTATACTACAGACGCACACTATGGAATTTCGCCTAGAGGTGGTCGTTATATAGCTGAAATATTGCTGAATGCGACTTTAAACCTTAATTCTCTCTCTCTCTCTCTCTCGCCTAGAGGTGACCTATGCCCCACCACTATTCGTTTCGTCATAGTGGCAGCGTTTCGTTGGTCTGATGGACCCTTTACCGTTGTGGTTAACTTGGATCTTTGTGACGTCTCTTCCGATCATGCGATCGGAAGGGACATTTCACCCATCGTGTTTTCGGTATTTGTTGGGCGCATGCGCATGGTCAGGGGTCTCGATCGGTGACCTGAGCGTTAGTGTCGTCACAATTGTCTAAGTTAATGATATGCCAAGTTCAAATGTCATACGGTCCACAGAGAGATTTTTTCTACTACTCATGAGTAATACAGCTACAAGTTTCGAACTTAAGTAGAAACTTGTTTTTCGAACTTGGAGAAGTAAAGACGTTTGATCGAAACTCTTAAATCGAAATAGAATGTCAGTGTACATTTATGATACTCTTCATGAAGCAGTTGATGTCCCCTGTACATACGATACCCAAGGGAACATACACACAATATAGACACAGACGAAGGTCTTGTCAACCGTGCAACAGGTGCTTCGCGAAGTATAGTATTTTATATACATGTATACATACATACCGGCAGATAAGGTTAATATCGAACGAACATCTCTAAAATACAGATATACTAGTTTCATTGTTATGGATCCGTGTACTGGTATATGTAAGCACGAATTAATGTGTGACTGAAATATCTTTATCTCGGGCAAAATTGCAAAAGAAATACTCAATCGATTCCATAATTTCGCCCTGAACGCCTTTGTTTAACTTGTAAATGCTAAGCTATATCCGACTGTGCATATTAAGTGAAAAGAAAGGTTCTACCTTGTATCACTGGGACACGCCTCTCACCGAGTCAGATAAGAACGATGACTGAAACATTAATACGTACCTATGATTCCTCCTGTCGGGGGTCCGGCTGGCAGTGGTTCAGGAACCTGGATAGGTGGATCTGCTGAAATACAAAGTATGCTCTTATACACTCTATGCTTTCTCGCATGACGTACTACCGACGGAGCATAGCAAGATCGTTCCAGTATGAGCAGTACTGAAAAGACGGATTCATACCTATTCAGGAGCAGATAACTCTTGTTTGGGGGGGCCTCGAGTTATCTACCATGATCCGGCGACATCACTTCCGGATCAATTTATGATACTCGCCGTGAAACAGTTGATATCCTCTGTACATACGATACCCATGGGGACATATACACAATATACACACACAGACGATGTTCATGTCTACGGTGTAACAGGTGCTACGCGAAGTATAGTATCCTATATACATGTAGCCTACATGTGGGATCAAGTCTCCAGTAAGACAATATTAAACGATCATCTCTAAAATACAGATATACTAGTATTATTGTTATGAATCTGTGTAATGGTATATGTAAACACGAATTACTGTGTGACTCAAATATCCTTTTCTCGGTCAAAAAATACTCAATCGATTCCATATAATTTCACCCTGAACTTCTTTGTTTAACTTGTTCAACTTGTAAAAATTAGGCTATATCCCACTGTGCATATTAAGTAAAGAGAACGGTTCTACCTTGTATCACTGGGACACGCCTTTCACCGAGTCAGATAAGAACGATGACTGAAACATTAATACATACCCATGATTCCTCCGGTTGGAAGTCCGGCTGGCAGTAGTTCGGGAACCTGGACAGATGGATCTGCTGAAATACAATGTATACTCTTATACACTCAATACTTCCTCATATGACGTATTACTGACGGAGCATAGCAAGATCGTCCCAGTATGAGTAGTACTAAACATACCGATTCATACCTATTCAGGAGCAGATAACTCTTGTTTGGGGGAGCCCCGGGGAGTTACCTACCATGATCCGACGACGTCATTTCCGGGTCTAAGGTCACTTCCGCGTCGAAGATAACTTTACCTTATGTTTAGGATGACTCTAACCAGATGTAAAGAGAATCCCAGCGTTCCCTGTGTTTAGGTATGATTATAACCAGGAGCAGTGATAATCCCGTCTTACTTTCTGGTTTCGTATGACTATAACCTGCTGTAAGGATAATCTCAACTGTCCCTAGGTTTAGGTATGATTATAGCGAGATGTAGGGATAATTCAAACTGTCCCTAGGTTTAGGTATGAGTATAACCAGATGTAGGGATAATCTAAATTTCCCCTACGTTTAGATCTGACTATAACCAGTTGTAGTGATAATCCCAACTTTCTCTATGTTTAGGTATGGGTATAAACAGATTTAGGGATAATCCCAACTGCCCCTACGTTTAGGTATGACTATCCAGATTTTTCCTACGTTTAGGTATGAATGTAACAAGATGTTGGGATAATTCCAACTTTCCCTATGGTTACGGAACAATATAATCAGATCTAAAGATAATCCCAACATTTCCTGTGTTTAGGTATGACTATACCGAGATGTAGGGATAATTTCAATTTTCCCTATGTTTAGATATGACTACAAGCAGCTGTGGTGATAATCCCAACTTTCTCTAAGCTTAGGTATGATTATAAACAGGTGTAGGAATACTCCCAACAATACCTATGTTTAGTTTTGACTAACCAGATGTAGCGATATACCCAATTTTCTCTAAGTTTAAGTATGACTATAGCCAGATGTGGTGATAATCCCAACTTTCTCTATGTTTTGCTATGAATATAACCAAAGGTAAAAATATTCACAAATGTCCCAATGATTAGGTATGATTATAGTAATATGTTGGGATAATGTCAAATTTTCTCAATGTTTAGGTGTGACTATAACCAGATGTAGGGATATCCAAACTTTCAAAATGTTTAAGTATCAATATAACAAAATGTACAGAGAATCCCAACTTTCCCTATAGTTATGTATGAATATAGTCAGATGTATAGATAGTCCCAACATTTCCTGTGTTTATGTACAGCTATAATTAGATGTAGGGATAATCTCAACTTTCTCTCTGTTTTCATATGACAAGAACCAAATGTGGTGATAATCCCAACTGTCCCTATGTTTAGGTATAATTATAATCAGGTGTAGTGATAATCCAATCTTTCTCTCTGTTTTCCTATGACTATAACCATATCCCTATCTTTAGGTATGACTACAGCCAGATGTAGCAATAATGTCAATTCCCCCATATCTTTAGGCATGACTATAACCAGATGTAGTGATAATCCCAACTTTCTCTATGTTAAGGTATGATTATAAACAGATGTAGGGATAATCCCTACAGCCCCAATGTTTAGAAATGACTAACCAGACGTAACGATATACCCAATTCTCCCTATCTTTAAGTATGACTATAACCAGATGTGGGGCAATCCCAGCTTTTCCTATGTTTAGGTATGACTATAACCAGAGTTAGAGATAATCCCAACTTTCTCTATGCTTTAGTATGAAATTTAGCAGAGGTAGGGATAATCAAAATTGTCCCAATGATTATTGCGAGATGTAGGGATAATCCCAATTTCCCAATGTTTAGGTGTGACTATAATCGGATGTAGGGATAATTCAAACTGTCCCTATGTTTAGGAATGACTAACCAGATGTAGCGATATACCCAATTTCCCCCATGTTTAGGTATGACTGCAACCATATGTAGGGCAATCCCAGCTTTTCTTATATTTAAGTATGATTATAACCAGAGGTAGTGATAATCCCAACTTTCTCTATGCTTTAGTATGAATATAAGCAGAGGTAGGGATAATCAAAATTGTCCCAATGATTAGATATGATTATTGCGAGATGTAGGGATAATCTCAGTTTTCCCAATGTCTAGGTGTGACTATAACCAGATGTAGGGATAATCCAAACTGTCCCTATGTTTAGATATTAATATAACCAGATGTAGGGATAATCCAAACTTTCTCTATTGTTAGATATGAATATAATCAGATGTAGAGATAATCCCAACATTTTCTTTGTTTAGATATGACTATAACGAGATGTTATGATAATTCAAACTTTCCCTACCTTTAGGTATGACTATAACTAGATTTAGTGAAAATCTCAATTTTCCCTGTGTTTAGGTATGATAATCCGGACTTTCTCTTGTTTAGGTATGATTAGAAACTGATGTAGGGATAATCCAAACAGTTCCCATGTTTAGGTATGACTAACCAGATGTAGAGATATACTCAATTTTCTCTATGTTTAGGTATGATTATAACCAGGTGTAGTGATAATCCCATCTTTCTCTCTGTTTTCCTATGATTATAACCAGATGTATGGATAATCTCAACTGTCCATATACTAGAGCGACAGCACTAGTATTTGTGCTTTATCAAGAAATTAAAGTGACACCCTGAAAATAATTGAATATAAATATACATAATTAAGCTATCCAAGTGAGAACAAGAAAATAAGCTGGTAAGCTAAATTAAAATACTATCTGATTCATAGATAATGGAAAGGCTAAGGGTTGTGTCTACCATTGAGAGGGGGCGCATTTTGTCAAGGAATAGTATTTCTTTGAGATCTAACAATGCCTGATTACTCTCAGGAACTTTGTAAAAAGGAAAAACCTTAAACGAAGGGATTAGGTGCAAAGCGCATTCTCTGAAATGCCGACTCACTGGCATAAAACAGCATTATTGATCTGCTATCTGTGCGCTGTTAATCTTGAACGTAAATCAGTTGTTTGCCCGATATATTGTTTTCCACAATTCGCACAGACAAGAGCGTAGACAACAAATTTCGAATCACACGACATATTGAATTTGACTTTAAAATCAGAATCTTGATGAGTGAACCTGATATTATGCTCCTCTATAATATGAATACATTCACCTCACCTCGATTTTTATATTGAGATAATAATTTCATTCTAGGGCTGTTATTCAGCATACTTAAGGTTTTCATCATAATGGGGAACACGTTCATATTACTGGGGTTGTAGGTGGTGGCAAAAGGAATATGTATATATAATAAAGAAAAAATTACCTGTTGAAGTTCTTGATTGCCCTAACGCCTTTTTGATATTTTTCTCCGACTCCTGAACAATGCGCACACATGCTAGAAGATGTGCACCATGAAGAATCTTCTTTAGCTCTGTGTACTCCCCGACGCGGATTATGTTGGACGATTCAAGTTTATCCAATAGATCCAATATGCCAGGGCATTTGGCTATTTCACCGGGAGCGAGGTACACACTGATTGAATTCTGGAAATGTCGATACTCATTTGTATTTGAGGCAATCTGCCTGTCCAAATCGCCGAATAGTTCCTTATGGAGTGTGATTGCTTCACGAGGAATGTCACTCATTGTGAATGTTTAACTCACATAATCAACCTTCATCAGAATATGTTGAGTAAGTTAAGCCAATGGTAGATCTGTTATTCACCCAAACAGTTAAAGCAAACGGATTGACCAAACGACCTTATCAGTTGGTCTTATCAGTTGTCTCAAGTTATATGTAAATCAATACTTTAACAATACAAGGTTATCCTTTTTCAAGACTGTTTTGTTAATGTTGAGCGCTGAATCAACATAAAGAGTTTTCGCCACTCCGGTTAGGTCACGAGATCAGCTGCTTCGAATCGATCAACATCTGGCAATTATAGGCAATCTACAAATAATAAAAATGAAACAAGAATGGTAATATTGATTTATTACGTTGTTTATATAGTGAAGTCGAAGCAGAAGTAATCGCCGATTATATCTATGTGCACGCTGTAATAGGAAAGACGCGACCAATGTACTGATTCTATACGACAAGTAATCTGGCACACTGAATTAAACTATAAATTGGAGAATTTTACAATGTAGCTATTCAACATTGTACATATCGGAAAACCAATGTTATAGAGAGTTGTCGTCCAAAGCGATTGTTCATGTCCATAACCGAAATACCATATTGAAAGACAATATTTTCACCAAAGTATAAGCGTTAGTTTCGAGATTCAATATTCAGTCACTGTCCACAAAAGCGTTTCGTGTCAATAACCGCAAGGTACTTTACGTATTCCTTAACCCAATTGAAGTTTCAAGACATTTTCTACGGTATAATATATCTCACTCACGTTTGGATTTGACTGTTCATTATGAAACGTGGCGTTCATTCGGTCCCTATCCCCGGGTTGTGCAGAATCATTCGGCCCCTATCCCCGGGTTGTGCAGAATCATTCGGTCCCTATCCCCGGGTTGTGCACAACCAAACACATGTCGTACAGTCCGCGTTAGAGCAGTTTTCAATTTTTCATCATGTTTATGAAAGCATAGACTCAAATTTGATGTTCTATCTGGATTATCAGTGGTTTCGTTCAGGTCCAGTGAAGAGGGTATATAGCCTTCACAGCGTCACTCAAATAGGGATTATCAGTGGTATCGTTCAGGTCCAGGGAAGAGGGTATGTAGCCTTCACAGCGTCGCTCAAATAGGGATTATCCAAAATGATCCAAAGCCAATAATCCTGTATCAATCGTTTGGTGAAGGAGAAGGAAATGTTTGTTAAATGTGATGAATTCGAGCTGACATGAACAGTAGGCACTCTCGTGTCCTGACATATGTAGGCACCGTCTTGATATGAAGAATATAGTTTCTTGGAAGACAGAGAATCAGTCAAAAATTTTCCTTGATGCGGACAAGACATCTGTTCCTAACGCCAATCCGTGTCCTCGTGCAGTATTCGTTTTCCAACATTTATTAAATTTAAGGTCAATGTCCTCCTACCAGTATTAAAAATTTTGACGTTTTCAATCTACTTCACAAAAGAATAATGGACGAGCTACCTTAAGCTTGCATTCAGTTTTCAAAAGAAATGTAGCGAACGTGATTTATGGCGCTATGTGAACGGTTAGGTCTAACTTCGCCGCGTTTTATTAAACTATATTATGTACGAGTAAACAAAGACAATTTGCGAAATAGTTAAACATTCATTGTCATACGTATGATTTTAAATTAAACATTTGTGTCAATATCTGTATGGTAATCTATATTTTTCTGTATTTTGCAGGAGTTTCTTTCATATTGTGTATAATTTAGACTGGCCGAAAGTGACACAGCCATATTAAAGATATCAGGAATGTCTGTTCGTGATAAAATCAGTGTATACAACAGGCACAAACATATTTGCTTGTGCTGATAGCTGCCATATACGTTCAATATTTAATAAAGAATCACAAGTTCTGATTTCTATGAAATATTTTAGAACATAAAATGTCGTTTTCTTGTTTTAAGAAATATAATCTATCCATGGGGTGATAATTTTTTTCTTAAAACGAAGAAAATAAATATATTTATTAGATAAAATTCATGGACAGATTATTTTTTTTTAACACAAGAGAAGGAAATTGTGAGTCCCAAAACAATTTTAAATTGAATATGGGACAATATGCAAGGCTATCATCACAAGCCAGTTAGAGGTAATTATCTTGGATGGTAAAAAATATTATATCAGTTATATCTTCAGAATGTGCAAAAAATTATTCCTTATTTAGAGAAACATTCTAAATTCAAGAATATAGATCCAATTTCTATATTTATTGCGTAAAACAAGATTTTTCTTGGAAAAAAATTTCTAGAGATTTTCTTAAAAAACAGCAACATTTTTTGCTGTGTAGCGTCAACCAGAATATGTACGTACCAGTTGTGATTCCCGGTTTTGTTTTTTGCAGATTGTTTACCTCCAGGAATTGTAAATGTCCATCCAGAGAAAGACTAGCGATCTCAGACCACTAAACAGTTCCCATGTACGGTCATAATAACAAATTGTAGCTCGCCGATTCACCAAATAAATCTAGATACCCAGTCTGTTTCAACAGCTACAACCAATTCTTGACAGGTGTTAGCCACATATATTTGGAGTAATGCGCGCACGTATACATGACCTCATACGTTTTGCTTTTTTCTTTGCTTTTTGAAAGCGGTGCACTGGCACCCAAATAGTCCCTCTGAGCAGTATGTTATTATGTTATCAAACCCACAGCAAATCGGAACTCATACCACACTCCAAGCACCAACCCCGAGCCTTTGACTATTCGTCGAAACAAAGGAAAGAAGATGCAATTCTCTTTTTGAAGAGGCTGCCTATACGGGTTAACCGATCGGGACTTCTTTACATTAAGTTAATACTAGGCATGTTATTTTTTGCGCCACCGCGGTGTTTGAACAATTTCAGTCATATTCACCGGGAGTTGACGTTCTATGTGAATAATTTCACTCATATTCACCTGAGGTTGACGTTCTATGTGAACAATTTCACTTATATTCAACAGAGGTTGACGTTCTATGTGAACGATTTCACTCATATTCACCAGGGGTTAACGTTGTGTGTGAACAATTTCACTCATATTCAACAGAGGTTGACGTTTTCTGTGAAAAATTTCACTCATATTCACCTGAAGCTGACGCTCTTTGTGAACAATTTCACTTATAATCGACAGAGGTTGCCGTCCTATGTGAATAATTTCACTCATATTCACCTTGGGGTGACGTCCTATGCGACAAATTTCACTTATATTCAACAGAAGTTGACGTCCTATGTGAAAAATATTCAACAGAAGTTGACGGCCTATGTCAACAATTTCAATTATATTCGCTCAGAAGTTGACGTTTTTGTGAATACAATTTCACTCATAATCATCCGAGGTTGATGTTCTATGACTCACTCGATTACGATTAACGTTGTGTGTGAACAAATTTCACTCGGATTCACTAGAGGTTGACGTTTTCTGTGAAAAATTTCACTCATATTCACCTGAGGTTGACGCTCTATGTTAACAATTTCACTTATAATCGACAGAGGTTGCCGTCCTATGTGAATAATTTCACTCATATTCACCTGGGGTTGAAGTCCTATGTAAAAAAAATTCACTTATATTCCACAGAAGTTGACGTCCTATGTGAAAAATATTCAACAGAAGTTGACGTCCTATGTCAACAATTTCATTTATATTCGCTCAGAGGTTGACGTTCTATGTGAACGATTTCACTCAAATTCACCAGGGGTTAACGTTGTATGTGAGCAATTTCACTCGTATTCACTAGAGGTTGACGTTTTCTGTGAAAATTTTCACTCATAATCACCCGAGGTTTACGCTCTGTGTGAACAATTTCACTTATAATCGACAGAGGTTGCCGTTCTATGTGAATAATTTCACTCATATTCTCCTGGTGTTGACGTTCCATGTGAACAATTTCACTTATATTCGCTCGTTTTGTGTAAACAATTTCACTCGTATTCACTAGAGGTTGACGCTCTATGTGAACAATTTCACTTATAATCGACAGCGGTTGTCGTCCTATGTGAATAATTTCACTCATATTCACCTGAGGTTGACGCTCTACGTGAACAATTTCACTTATAATTGACAGAGGTTGCCCTCCTACGTGAATAATTTCATTCATATTCACCTGAGGTTGACGCTCTATGTGAACCATTTCACTTATAATCGACAGAGGTTGCCGTTCTATGTGAATAATTTCACTCATATTCAACTGAGGTTGACGCTCTATGTGAACAATTTCACTTATAATCGACAGAGGTTGCCATCCTATGTGAATAATTTCACCCATATTCACCTGAGGTTGACGCTCTACGTGAACAATTTCACTTATAATCGACAGAGGTTGCCCTCCTACGTGAATAATTTCACTCATATTCACCTGAGGTTGACGCTCTATGTGAACCATTTCACTTATAATCGACAGAGGTTGTCGTCCTATAATTTCACTCATATTCACCTGAGGTTGACGCTCTACGTGAACAATTTCACTTATAATCGACAGAGGTTGCCCTCCTACGTGAATAATTTCACTCATATTCACCTGAGGTTGGCGCTCTATGTGAACCATTTCACTTATAATCGACAGAGGTTGCCGTTCCATGTGAACAATTTCACTTATATTCGCTCGTTTTGTTTAAACAATTTCACTCGTATTCACTAGATGTTACGCTCTATGTGAACAATTTCACTTATAATCGACAGCGGCTGTCGTCCTATGTGAATAATTTCACTCATATTCACCTGAGGTTGACGCTCTATGTGAACCATTTCACTTGTAATCGACAGAGGTTGCCGTTCTATGTGAATAATTTCACTCATATTCTCCTGGTGTTGACGTTCCATGTGAACAATTTCACTTATATTCGCTCGTTTTGTTTAAACAATTTCACTCGTATTCACTAGAGGTTGACGCTCTATGTGAACAATTTCACTTATAATCGACAGCGGTTGTCGTCCTATGTGAATAATTTCACTCATATTCACCTGAGGTTGACGCTCTACGTGAACAATTTCACTTATAATCGACAGAGGTTGCCCTCCTATGTGAATAATTTCACTCATATTCACCTGAGGTTGACGCTCTATGTGAACCATTTCACCTATAATCGACAGAGGTTGCCGTCCTATGTGAATAATTTCACTCATATTCAACTGAGGTTGACGCTCTATGTGAACAATTTCACTATAATCGACAGAGGTTGCCGTCCTATGTGAATAGTTTCACTCATATTCACCTGGGGTTGACGTCCTATGCGAAAAATTCACTTATATTCAACAGAAGTTGACGTCCTATGTGCAAAATATTTAACAGAAGTTGACGTCCTATGTCAACAATTTCAGTTATATTCGCTCAGAAGTTGAGGTTTTGTGTAAACAATTTCACTCATAATCATCCGACGTTGAGGTTCTATGACTCACCCGATTACAAGTACGGTAATCAAATACAACACCTGTCAATTACCTGAAGCAAACTGTGCCTGAGCGCGGCGATGATGTGCTGTATCGCTCTAACAACCATCACCGGAAGTACAACTACAATTCAAGCAGTGCGCATGCCCATGATACAACCCCCGCCCCATACCATACCATACCATACCATACCAAATAAACTAACGGGTGAATCGCCCTTGAGATATATGTCTGCCATTAAACGAGATCGCACATATTTAGTGAAGACAGATAATTTACTATCACCGACACTACCACTTCGGGTAACCACTCACTCCTTCAGCAGTTCAGGTATTTTCCCGCGTTCGACTAAACATGAACAAATGACCAATATACGGTGGCCCATTGGGACATCCACTTTTTTAATAGTTTCTTTTACATTGTTTTTTCACTTTTTTACTCCTCGAGCAAATTTTGCTCGAAGGGTATTGTCGTCGTCAGGGTCGTTTGTCCGTCTATCTGTCTGTCCTTCTGTCTTGTGGACACGAGATCTCAAAATATACGGTGTCCCATTGGGACATCAACTTTTTTTTAGTAGTTTCTTTTACATTTTTTATTACTTTTTTACCCCTCGGGCAAATTTTGCTCGAAGGATATTGTCGTCGTCAGCATCGTCTGTCTGTCTGTCTGTCCTTCTGTCTTGTGGACACGATATCTCAAGAAGGGTTATAGCCAGGCAATGTAAATTCATACCACGTATGCATCTGGTGAAGGGTCAGAAACCTATTGAAAATGACATACCTTGACCTATTTTATCAAGGTCAAATTTTATTATTTGCTATATTTTTGAAGGATTAAATCTAGGCTCTCCAAATTCATATTACAAATGCGACTGGTGATTGCCTAGAAGCCTATCCCTGTTGACTGACAATGATCTATTTTTTCCAAGTCATATACTGTTTATTATGATATAACATGAAGAAATACAGCTAGGCTTTCCAAATTAATACCATATATACATCTGGGGATGGTCCAGAGGTTTGCTGAACATGACTGACCTTGACCTATTTTATCAAGGTCAAATGCTAGTATTTGCTATATTTTTTGAAAGATTAAATCTAGGGTCTCCAAATTCATATTACATATGCAATTGGTGATGTACTAGAAGCCTACCGCAGTTGTCTGACCTTGACCTATTTTGTCAAGGTCATATAATGTTTAGTATGATATAACATGAAGAAATATAGCTAGGCTTTTCAAATTAAAACTGTGTATACATCTGGCGATGGTCCAAAAGTGTGCTGAAGATGACT